>DF240825.1:36256-56730 GCA_000507305.1 Breviolum minutum Mf 1.05b.01
AGGAAACACATGGAACTGCAAGGAAAAAGAGGACAAAGGTGAAGAAAACGTCAGAATTCACAGGAAAATCTAGCAAAATGAAAGGAAAATACCAAAAAAAGAAGGAAAACACATGGGAAACCCAAAAAACGAAAAAAATTCCAAAAAAAAACAAAAAGAATTCCAAAATTAACCTCGCGCCCCTAGTACAACTGGGTGGTGATTTCAAATATTTTTTATTTTCACCCGTATTTGGGGAAGATTCCCATTTTGACTAATATTTTTCAAAGGGGTTGAAACCACCAACTAGACAACTTTCTGATCTCTTTCCCAACCAAACCGCCTTTGCCTTTGTAACGCTGGTTCACACCTGGCTTTCAAATATGACTATGTTTGACTTGTACTTCATCAAGCCTTTGCCAAGGTTGCAGAAATTTGTCCCCCAAAAGCATTTTCGGAAACAAGCCGCTACAGATCCTACAATCCGCTGGATCTAAAGACTGGTTAGTTTCCAGGGTTTGCCAACTTTCAAAGCCCTTTGAGGTTGGGAGAAAGCTCGGCCTTTTTTTCTGGCCTGTCTCATCTTCTTCTTGTGCCTCCTAGCCTGGAACCTCAGTGTTTCGCAACTTACCGAAAGAACCCATGGTTGGCTATCAATTGGATGAGTCCAATTTTTTTTTTTACTTAGGGGGATGGTTGGAAATCACCGAAAATCCATCATTAAAAACACCAGGTTGTTTGTGATTCCAGGTATTGATGTGCTAACACGACGTCTGATTCGGTGATATCAGGCCAACACTGCAGCACTAAAGTCTGTGAATGTCGAGACCGTCATCGTGGCCCGTTGGGTGCTCAGTCATCATCTTGCTACATTTGAACCCCACTTGGAGGATCATCCCAGTTACACCCCGGAAGATTAACATGGAACCTACAAATCATCCATTTGGAAAGGAAAATGATCTTCCAAACCCCTATGATTATGTTCCATGTTAATCTTCCGGGGTGTAGTGAATGGTTAATAACCATGGTGATCATAAGTCCCCTTTCAGGATCGTGTTGTGGGTCCCACCCCTTCCATCCCATGGCCGAAATTTATGGCTTAAAAATGCCATTTGCTCCCAAAACTTGAGGCTCCTGTGCTCCCATTGCAGTGCCTTGGTGTGAAAGTAGATGATCATTATAAGGGGTGATATATGGGTGGTTCCAAGAATAGTGGTACCCAAAATGGATGATTTATAATGGAAAACCCTATTAAAATGGATGATTTGGGGGTACCACTATTTTCGGAAACATCCATATATATACATATACGACTGGGTATCTATGGTATTTTTCGGGAATATACCCTACCAACCCTACCATTTAGGGTATATCACTTGAGTTGTTTGTTGGGGATTTGTTGGAGATGAAAAATCCTACCCAGCTATTTTTAGGGATTATTTCATAAACAAATGACATTTCAGGATCCCTATTAATTAACTATTAACCAACCCTAAGAATCATGGGATCTCAAGTCACTAGTGGTTTCGAAAAAACAGATCCAAATCCCTCCATAGGAAGGTCCTATGATTCTTAGGGAACCAAAAAAACAGGTCTGCTGGCAGTTTGTTTTTTTAGGGTATAGGGGGATGAACTCCTACCCAATTTTTGTGGGGTTTAGTACAATAAGCCAATACAAGGATTCCATTATATGGATTGATTTTATGTATTATAAGACATTTATTATCATATGACAATACAATAACATTATAATAATGTATAGCCAATACAAGCCAATTATTATATGGGATTCCTATTAACCAACCAGGATTCCATGGAAAGTATCCGAGTTTTTTGATTTTTTTCGTGAAATCACTTCCGAAACGGACCTCTCAGGTTTCAGTCTTGGAGCATTTTACCTTGGGACGAGCCTTACCGACCTGTCAAGGAATACTGGCTCTCTTAGTAACTTTGACTTGGAAGATATTTGAAATGGATCAATGAGATATGATTCTGATATGAGATGAGATGATATGAGATGATATGAATATGAGTTTTGATATGATGTGATCTGATAATGATACGGTATGATGTGATGTGATATGATGTGATCTGATAATAATATGATAATAATATGATCATAATATGATAATGATATGATATACTTGGAACTCCGAAGCCCATCAGTTTTAAAAATGGATGGACATGGTGATTTCCAGCCATCCAATTTTTGATAGCCAACCATTGATTTCAATGGATGGCCATGGAGTTTGTAGATATAAATCGAATCCGTGACCTGTCACTAGACATTGTCTACATGTATTCTACATATGCACACATATCACATATGAAATGATATCTTTCAGGACAAAGAATCAAACCAAACGCGGCTCCTTCCGTTTCCCACGGAAAGTCTTTCGAAACGTCGTGATTGTTTGCTTCTGAGGCGATTGCAGGAGGAGCAGTGATCTACGTGATCTCTGACGAAGGTTTTAAGATCGAAGGATATACTTGGCTTCTTCTATACTTCGTTCTTTGGCGTCAAATCTAGGCTTTCTGTCAGTGTGTGCGATTCACCAGCCGAAGTGTCAAGAGTTTATTAGTGGGTGGTTGAATTTTTTGAACGAGTATCTAGCACTTTTTCAAAGCTAAAATTGGAAAAACTCCAAGCTGGATGCCCTCCCTTTCCTACTGACAAATTGACAAGTACCTGGAACCCTAAGGCCAACCATTTATAAATGGTTGTTTCAATTGGATGATTCCAAACCTTTACTTGGGAAATGGTTGGAAATCACCAAACATCCATCCATTTATAAATGGTTGTTTGGGGTTCCTGGTATTGATCCGAAAAAGTCTCTTTTTGCTTGTTTTTGAGGTCTTTATTGTCACTGAGATGGTCTTTGTGAAGTTCATTGTGGACACAGTGCCGATGTCTACTTGGACACGCGTGTATTACAACAATACCTTGTGCCTAGTTGAAGCCATTCTTGAGAGCAGGAGAGTCACATGAGTTTGCATCGTTGTCATTTTTTGTCTTTGATCTTGTCACATCAGGGGAAATGAATCAAAATTACATAAAGTTACCATAGATTTGCACTACACTTTGAATAAACCACCCCCCAAAAAAAGATCCCTAACAAAAACCGCCCTATAATTTTAGAGGAAAAAACACCCTTGTTTACACAATCCACCGGCTCAAAATTAAAAAACCCACCCAGACCTCAGCTTCCATCGCTAAGTTCTGGCTGAGGTCAATTCCGATGGTTGTGATATCCTCATTTCTGCTGGGCTTTGGTGGCTTTTTGGAGGTGGAATGGACATGGCGGCACATTGCCATGGTGGGCCTGTCTTGCGTAGTAGGATTCTGGGACCAAAACACCCCATTGTGGGAAGAGAGGTCAAATTTTCGCCAGAAAAATTTCAAACCGGTTTTCAGGCATGCAACTTTTTTTCGCACAACTTGCCAATTTTCATGTCATGTCTCCAAAAATGGCACATGAAAACCATGGAAACTGAGACAACCTGAATGAAGATTTGCCTAAGATGCGCTTGGTCAACCAAGGAGTGGCAATTTCATATGCTGGGTGTTGATCTTAGACCCTCATGGACCTGTGAAAAAACGCCGCCGGCAAAACCCACATTTTTCCCAAACCCAAAACTGTTTGAGGTTTCACCTTCGCAAGATGGTGTCTGCAACCACCTTCACAGTCATAGGCGGGGGATGGTGGGGACGGTTCATAGGCTGGATGGCTTGAAAACTCCTAAGCAAATTCCAACATACCCCGAAAATTTTAACATACCCAAAACGACCCAATCTCAAGCACCTGTTGATTTTTTGAAAATCCTTCCATATTGGTATTTCACAGGTTCCCTTGGGTGCACCGGGGTGATTCACAGAGGATTCCTGTGATCTCGATCTCTCGAAAATTGCGAGGTGTGCTGTGTAAGCTCATGACGGTCATGCTCAACGACATGGAGTCTTTGCGGCAAATTATAGCGACCGAAAATACGACCGATTTTCCCCCAAAAGGTAGCGCAGAGTAAGGGAAATCCCCTCAAAAATCCAGGGAAATCTAGGTTGGTGAAATATAAGACCAGAAGGATCCCCTTAATTCAGGTTTAGGAATTATACTATGATAATTTGCCCAGATAGAAATAAGTCCGTGATGTTGAGTCAAATTGCCAGTTGTTGTTCCACAACATTTGTCAAGAAATCCCCACATAACTGGTTAAGTAATTATCATCCCTTTTAAACAAACCCAACAAACAACCACCAGTGGTGTTCTCGTGTTTTTTTCAAATTGCTCCAACCTCCCTCAAAATTCTCCATCGGAGTTTGATTCCAAGGGAATGTGTTGAAAAATCCTTCGATGTGAAAAAATATGACCAATGAACACCTTCATGCCCTAAATATACCCAACAAACAAACCAACAACAGTTCCGGGGCCCTTGTTTTCAGGACGCTCAACTTTTGGGCAAAATTCTCAAGGAGTTTAAAGTTTGATTCCAACCGAAAAAACGTGGGATGGAAATCCTGTTGGTCAAGATTCCGAGGTTTGGAGCCAACATTCCAATTTGATGGGTCACATTGGTCTCCTTCTTTGCATTGCTGCTGGTTCCTTGGCGCATTTCGCAGGAAAACTCGATGGTGTGAGTTTCACCCGTGGATAGCACGTAGGGGTGAAACCAACCCCGAGAAAACACCCCATATTCCCAAGCACATTGGGAGGGTCGAGCAAAGCACCAAAAGCAAAAAAAATCCCCAACAACAAAAACGGATGATGACGGTTTTTTACAGCCCCGGGGGGTTAGTTGGTTGGTTGGTTGTCAATCTCTGAGGCTTTGCCTACGAACGGACGAAGGCTTTGGTCCCACATCACATCACAACAGGGACCGACCCGGACCGACATGTCATGTTGGATAGCAACGGGTCCACGCTGGTCAGGCGGTGCCAAAGTAGCCCCCCGAACCAACCAAAGATCCGCGTACAAAGGTGGGAGACCTCAGTTTTTCATTTGTGAGTGTCATATTTTTTTGTTTTTTGGCAAACAAAAACACATTTTTTTTTTGGGCATTTCAGTCATCATCGTTGAGACTTTTGTTTCTCCATGTCTTTTCTCATCGGATTCCAGGTCGCAGCTTGAAACCTCCGAGCGAGGCGAGCAACGAGAAAAGTACCGGCGTGAAACAAAGCAAAGTTCGAATGGTGCTTGCTGCCCATCAACCGTTTACTAGGAACCGCAACAAACAAACAAAAAGCTCGTATTTGATTGAGACTCATTGCTGATGTTTTGAGTGCTCGCACTTGTCGAAAATGTGTTTTTTTTTCGGTTGGTTGTTGGGTCGTATGATACGACTGCGGTGGCCTTTTCAGTCGGTTCGAACTTGAAGCAGTGGAAGATGTTGAAGCTTGAAGTCCTTGGAGGTTGATTCGTTTTTTTTTGGAGTCAATTACTGCCAGCTATTTTTCTTGCTTCGAAAATTTCAGGACAACCAATTTCAGCCAAGAGTGCAAAGATATAGTCAAAGCATATTGAGGGCGAATTGTTTGTTGAATTGTCAACTCAGAGTGCAGCCGACTCACTTGTAATTTGATTGAGTGTCATCAAAAAGCGATTCTTTTCTCCATCAAACAGTTGTGAACCAAAACACCATTGAGGTAGATTATGTAAGGTCCAGAAGTGGATGCGACACCGCAGCTTCCACACTTCACAGCTTACGTTGCATGATGCACCAGTCGCATAGCATGGGCATTGTCAGCAAACTCTGCCTCACATGTTTGCAGTGGTAAAGGTAATCAAATAGCGTACCGGCATCATCCACATGTACCCACGGAGGGCATTTGCATGAACAGTTCCTTGTCGGAGAGCCTAAATCCGCCCCCGAACCCCGCCATGTGCTGCTTTGATTGGCTTGTGCGTTCGGCTCTGAGTTGCCGTGCAGATTTTAGTTGTGCCATTGTTTCTACTCGTTTTTCTTCATTTGCCCTTGGTTGTTGGTGATTGGTTGTGGAAAGGCCAAGGCCAGAAGGGCCAGACCTGGTGTACCCGGAGTTTGCGTTAGCAGGGGGAACCCAGCCGTCCTTCTGCAGTGTCGAGACACATTCTGTGTCATACCTCTTAGAATGACTTTTTCACCCAATATTCCCACCAACATGTATGGTTCTTGAATGAGACAGAGCACACAAGGTCGCATGTCTTCGTGCGGCATGATCCTAGGGAAAACCAAAACCATGTATATTAAATGGCCCAACAGGCACCTCCACACAGATAAACGCATGCCCAACACGGTCAATATGTTTTAACATTGTTTAAACATTTCCTCCAAAAAATACATAGAACATCATAGAACGATTCTTGTTCTGAGTCCATTTAAGCGGGATCGTTCCCCATATTAAGAGACGTTTTCCACCGGTGGAATCGTTCTCCGTAGGGAAGATCATACTGGAATACTGCAGATCGGTCTCCATTTGTCTATGATTTTGCTCTAAAGACGGATGAAATTGAGTTGAATTTAAGGTTGGAATGTGGCATGTGGATGGTGTCATGTCAAGACCTTCAAATCCTGAGTTGTAGACATCGTGTTTTGACATCTGACTTCTCAATGCAAGACTCCAAAATTTGTTGTTGAGTATTTTTGCAATTCCTGGCTGAAAAATTTGTTGCGCTGGGGTTTGATACAATACTAAAGTCTGCTGCCCCGTGGCCTTGTTCTGCACGCTTGAAGCCTACATGAGAATTGTTGTGCGTGACTTCCGGATCGTTCTTCATAAGCATTATGGTTCTCAATGATGTACCTTTTATTTTTGCAATGAATTTTGGGGCAGCTCTGTGGGGATTTGAATAAGTAGGGATTCTGGGAGAATGGACCGTTTCTTTTGATGCTTTGCAAATACAAGTCCTGGGCAGCCGGGTGAATATGAAAAAACACAAAAACTGCCTAATATGATCAGGCGACGCACGGTTTGCTACCACCGTCATTGCTAGTTTCTTCACGGATCCATGGCAGGGCTTTTGCGACTCACGTTCGTCGTTGTGCCACAGGACGTTACTCCACGGGTCGCCATTCCAAAGAGTGGACGCCGGTACTGCGCCTGCAAAGAGGTTGGGAACCCAGAGCGCACTGAATGCAAAGTCTCCTGCATGCGTCGACCGTACCCATACTTTGTTGGAACCCAACGCCCTTGTGATAACAATTTGTATCAAAAAGTGAGCGCCCATTGCAGGTAAAAGATAACTTAAGATACCAAAGTTGGCCCATGAAAAGGTAAAACATGTTCTTTTACATCATACTAGTATTTATCACCACAAAATCCCGGGCAAAAAAAGAAACGGTGGCCAAAAGGGCACATTTGTTTTTAACCACCCATCATGCATTTTACCTGCATAAAATGAGCCACAGCTGACTTGTTATTAGTGCCTCCGAGGATTGCCGCATCAGATTGGTGGACGGTGTCGGGGGCTCTGGTGAGACCTCCGGTTTCGGTTGGAAAATGTTTCAAGGATGATGAACCAAGAGTCAGATGTGTTGCCCGCGAAAGATTTGTGAAGTTGAGCAAGCTAAGCGTGGCGAGAACTCAGGTCCAGGGTCGCTATGGTTCGTTATCCAAAGCGTTTCGCTTTGTCCAGGGCCCCAGGGTTTCAATGACGATCCATTGTTTTTTTTTTTGAAATTCACCAATCTGGATATGGAGTTTTGTTAGCCCGCAGCGGGAATTTCTAGCCGCAGATGTGCGAATTATACTACATGAATTTGGCAGGTGGTCGACTTCTATAATTGTTTGATGGGGTAAGTCAGCTAGCGCAACCTTTCGCTTCCTTCCAATGTTCATGTTGCAGAACATGAACACATCAAACAATTCAAATATTCTGCAGTTGGAGTGTATTAAATCATGCCTTGTGTGGCCATTTGATTTATGGCATTTTCTCATTGTTCAAAGTGAACAGGTGCAACCTGACAAAGGTGGCATCATGACAAGGAGCCTGCATGGGATCATCGTTGTTTAAAAGTGTGGTTGGTGAAACACTAGAGTTCCACAAAAGGGTCCCAGGCGATTCTCGGTCCCTTCCGTTCCTTGTTTCAGAAAAAACGACTTTTTGCTCAAAATTTCACAAAGGGCTTGGGCGTTCTGGGCTTTCTGTCAGATTGACCATTCACAACATCTCAGATGGATGCCGCAGGTGCCACATCCGTGAACTGTTATCTGACTTCTATGAAGATGCAGGGACACCCAGGGACACCTGTAGTTCAGTCACGGGTTCCCTCTCCAAATTGAGTTTGGTCTTGAAATGTTTTCAAGGGGAATTGCAGAATGTTGTTGGAAACGAAATGGAACCTTATCAAAAAGAGCTTCTCAGTAGTGGCGCGACCTTTGAATTCACAGGCTGAGAAACCCGAGGGATGGCAGATGTTTGTTTGAATGAGTCGGTGCACCAGCCGCATCGGATCATGCAAACTTGATTTGCCTACTTAGGAAGATGCAACAGAAATTGCGGACATCGTCTACCAATGGATCAAGAAACGTTCTAAGTCGATTACAGAGAAGGCCGCAAGTGAAGCTGTGTGCTATGAAATTTTCGAGCCTGACGGGGTACCAGCATTTCAACGACTAACATGGTTGTCATTTCTTGAATTCGGTAGCGTTGGGTTTACAATCTTGCAGTTGTTCGTTCCCTCCACAGAAACCATAGGGTTTTGAACGCTGTGCGTTGCCAGGCCTTTTGCAACTTCTTCGAACCCTACATTGAAATCACTCTAGAGTTCGAAAAGGAGGTCCATTGCGAGGCTATCAACGTTTGGGTTTTCGGGGCTTTCGACTCATCAAAAAACAATCAAAATCAAAGCGACCTCGGGGCAGCTTGAGTTTCAATCTTGTGTGCAGCTGCACACATCGCCCACAAAATGGATAGTGTGCTAGTGCAGTCTCCACAGATTAATTCTTTTTGGCAGGCATCGACACCAAAATCATCTCGCCTGATTGTCTTGAAACTTAGTTTCTGAACGATCTGAAAACGATACGTGCTACACTTCCTTTTGCATCAAAAAAGTCACTCAGGTCAACCCAGGCAATTATGAGACTTGCAGTGCTCAGGCAATTTGCAATTATGAGATTAGTTGGTGTTTGAAGAATGATACAAGTCTGTTTCCATGACTGATGATGATCATGACCATGATCCCGCTGATTATGATGCACCAAACGAGGTTGACGACGGGGATGGTTCCGTTTTTCCTCGTTTTTCAATATTTGATCTCATGGCATTAAGTGCAATGGGGCAGGTAAGCACTCCAACGACCGCCCCGAGCACGCCGCCAAAGTTTGAAGGCAGGTGAACATTTTCTGAAATGGTCTGAAATCGCACCTCAATTTTGGTTTGATGCATCTTCAGACCAGAAGATATCTTCGCATGTCTCATAGTTTTTTTTTAAAATAGTTCTTATTTTACATGTGGACAGGACCATTGGCCACGCTCTCAGCTCTGGGAATGAAGTGGGTTGCAAAAAACGCAAAGGCTTGTGGTGGAAAACGGGAAAAGAAGAGGCGTCAAGATGAGTAAAGAGACTGGGTTCAAAAGAAAGACGAGAAGGCTCAAACGAAAGACGAGAAAGACCCTAGAGGCTACACATTTGTTGTTTTCCTCTGTCTGCACATGTGCATTTTCCCGTTTTCCGCAGCCACATTTCTTCCGTTTTTAATCGAGGCACCTAACCCACCATGTCCTGGTGGACAAGATCCTAACAATTTCACTTTCGAGGCGCAAAATCGGTTGATTTGGTTAGGGTGTGGGTGTCGCTGCTGGTTGCTAGCGTTGGTTGTGGTTACAGGATGGCAGTAATGGAAAGCTGAAAAAAGTCAACGCAGTAAAAATGGAATTCTGGAGTGAGTCTTCTAACAGGAGCCTCAATTGTTCGGACTAGTGTGATGAATGCAGGATCTAAGTTCTGGTTTGCCTGCCGCATTGCCAGTCTCAAAGGCCTGTTTTTTGAAAGTTTCACTTGTGCCTTTGTGACATGTGTGAAGGAAATTGTGAACTGTGTAGCTCCTAGCCTTGACTTTATTGATGAGGCTGCCCCAAAGGCTGAGCCGAAGGGACCTCCTCTTGATGTTGCTGAGGAGGTGCGAGCAATCAATTTTGAATCACGGATCAAGCAGGACGACACCAACATGGATTAGTAAGTTTGGATAGTATCTATGAATATCGTTGCGTCATTGAGCATCTATGATGCATAGCATTTGACCGTTTTCAGTTCCAGATGTTTGGGATAACATGCCCAGCTATTGCATGCTATTCCTATCAGCATGACTACCTTTCTGAGTTCCTGGCTGCCAGGGGATTTGAATGCTAGTAGTTGCTTCTCAAAAGTGACCAGTGCAGGACGCAGGTCCCAGCGTGGCTGCACCAGCGGTGAAGGCACCTGCGATGGTTTGCCGTCAAAGCCATGAAATCATTATAGTGAATAGTCATCGACAATCTTGACCGTTGCTGCTATTTGTATTGGTTCAGGCTGCCGCAGCTGATCCAAAGGGTGCTCCTGAAGAGGCTGCAAGTTTCAGATGCAAGTGCTTCCTTTTGAGTGTCACAAGTATGGCATTGGTGTAAGACGAAACAAGCAGTGCTGCTGCATGTGAGTAGAGTCACATAGTCGTTGGAGTTTTGAATCCATGTCACGTTTTAGCCACCCTGACCCATAGCATGTTCATCGGTTCCAACAGTAACAGTGCCATTGACGATTTAATTTCAATAGTTTCATGCTATTTGGGTTGTTGGTGGCCTTGAAGTACAATTTAGAAGTGATGATTTTCGGGGAGGGCTATGAAGCATACACTGATACAGATACACATGATGAAACTTCGATGAACTTCAACATGAGGCAACAAAATAGTTCCTGAGAAATGGGGCAACTTCGGTGTTGAGCATTTAATGAAGAAGTATCGACTTGCAAATTTCCATGCAGGGTGCGCCACCATTAGCTGCTGTGCCAGGGAAGGCACGTGAATCCAGAAAAACAGATGATTTGCATTCCACTGTCACACTTTGCTTGGGGTTTCGTTTCTTTTTCCAACAGTAACAGTGCCATTGACGGTTCAATTTCAATAGAGTTTGATACTTAATATTTGGGTTGTTGGTCAGGTTGCCCTTGACTGCATAAGAAGTACAATTTAGATGTGATGATGCTATCTATAAGATTCTAGGAGTTTAGGCGAGGGCTATGAAGGATACAGTCATACACGTGATGAGCATTCAATGAACTTCAACATGAGGCAGCAAAAACGTTCCTCAGAAATGGGGTTACTTCGGTGTTGAGCATTTTATGAAGAAGTATCGACTTGCAAATTGCCATGCAGGGTGTGCCACCATTAGCTCCTGTGCAGAAGGCTTCAACCTTTGCTATGCACTTTTCCTTTCTTCCAATCAACACATTTGATTTCAATTTTATTCAATTTTATTGGGGCTCTCAGGCTGATCCGAAGATCAGCAGTGAGGTAGGGTTGCAAGATGGTGGGTTTTCTTTTTTTGGGTTGTGCCTCTTTGACATTTCTATCAATTTCTTGGCTTTTTAGTTGGTGTGTGCAAGTGCTGCCATGGAATGGTCTCAGAATGGACAGCATGCGTGCAGCGTAGGCTAGCACATCTTTGCCTCCACCTCCAGTAGCGCCAAATGAGGCCCATACATGCCCATGCCACATGCCAGCTTGATGCCACCCCAATATATCCCGACATCATGGGGAAGTGTGTTCCAGGAGACTGCTGAGTTGCCGCTGGATGTTACAGCTGAGGAGGTGGTCTGCCAATCATTTAAATCACGGATTAAGTAGGACGACATCAATATGGTCTACTATTCAGCATCCCAGGTTTTTGGACCAACCCCCAGATGGCATTGGCGTTGCCACACTAATTGACCTATATACTGTATACTGTATATGTGTGTTGTTGCCATTGTCATGGCAATGTTCAGTTCAGCCGGTGCTATGAGCAGTGGTGCAGAGACAGAGATACCCACATACTCTGGTGCAGGATGAGCGCTCATCCATTCCCTTGCCGGTAGGGAAGGCCCATGATTGAACCAGCAGACGCAACACCATAGTTTCTTGGAATAGATGCATGAGACTTTGATGTTATTTGGGCTTTCAGGCTGATCCGAAGATGCCGGGCAGCAGTGAGGTAGGGTTGTAAAATGATTAGTTCCGCTTCGTTTTGACTGTTCCGATTTCTTGCCTCTTTGACATGTTGGTCTTGCACTTTTTTTTTCCAAGTCATCGTTCGTGACCTGCAGATTCATAGCGCCAACAAAAAGAATTGGTTCTTTGATTTTGTGCGTTTGCACGCCTATGAATTCGGATGATCTCCATCTCCATATTTTAATGTCGTGATTGCGTTTGCATCTAGACAATGCTTAGGTTTCAAACGAGGAGAGAACCTAGGTCATCACACCAAGAGTTTGAGATGATTTTGGTATCATTACGTTTAAAAGAAATTGGGTCAAAGCCGATCTGAAAAATTCGGATTTTTTTCTCTGAGATCATGACAACAGTTGGAATTTCTAGTGTTTCAGATTTCAATACAGAAAGGTTCACAAAAATTCTAGAGTCCGTATATAGTAAACCATCCTTTTCAGACGACCATTTTTTTCAGGGGCAATATGTTCAGGCTTCTCAAGGCTTCATTTTTGTTGGTTCCATAGTAGCAACCCAAAATGGGTACAAGGGACCACGAGATGGTAAACATATCTAGTGGTAAGTGCGGGTCAGCTGGGTCAATGATTTAAGAGACATGGTGTATGACAGTGATGCCCTAAAAGTTGACACCACAATTGACGACTGCATATGGCAATACGAAACATGATCCAAGATCCGTGCTGCCTTTAAAAGAAAGGTAGATACCCAAAACTTAGCATAGACACCAAATATTCCCAAGATCTCTTGAAAAGAAACTCCTTTTCCCATATAACCATCACATTTTAAAAGTCCTCTTTTCACATTTGTCTTCCAGGTGACTATGAAACTCACAAGAAAAGAAGTGGTGACTGGAGAAAGCAGGACGCTTGATATTACAATACGTACTTTGCAAGCCCAACTATGAACACTATTTCAAGACATATTATTGGAATCTGCTTCTTGAACGTGTTGCTTAGTGAATATGGTCAACAGTGTTGTTTCATGTCTTACAATCTGTTTATCAACCAAGGTAAATGAATATTTGACGATGAATGTAAAATCTTGCTTTTGAAAATCTCGTCTTGTGAAGCTGCATAGACATTTTAGATGCAAGCAGTTACCAGCTCGTCGACGCTCCGAATTTAATGCTCAAATGACATGTTTCTACCTGCATGCCTTGTCAATGTACAGACTGGCCAAATTGAGCCATTTCCTTTTAGGAACGCCATGAGTCAGAACCGCGGCTGATCCTGGCAAAACAGATTTGCAGTTGAGTGTGCACACCGCAGTTGACAGCATTCAGATCTTTGCAATCAGCAGTTGTGAAAGCAAGCAACTTGTTGTGTTGGTAGCGAAGCTATGCAGCTCCCTGCCGGTGCCGATGCTTCTGGAGACGAATGGAGTGGCTCACATTCCGATTCGTACACCTGGGATCCGGTTGCCTCACATGGTTTTCTGCAAGGAAGTCGAGCAGTTCCTCCGAGACCTCCTTCCTATCGACAGATGCAACAAACCTCTCGCAGTGCTAACACCGGACCCGTTACGAGGGACGTTGGGGGTAATGGTTTGTCAGCAGATGATTCCTCTACGACTTGGCGATGTGTGGCATGCAGTTCGTGGGACTGGCGCTGTACCGCACAAGGCATCTATGAGTGTACCTGCTGTGGTGGAACCGACTTTGTGTCATCCTCTAGCCCCTCGAGTGGACAGTGGGTGTGGATACCTTCCCAGGATGTGAAGGTAGTGACACCTGGGTTTGACTTTGACCCGGAGACAACTACGAAACCCACTGACAACAGAAGTGCAGGCCCAGCAAAGTTCAGGAAGCCTAACGATCCAGGAAGTGAGAACCAAGAAGCTCGCGAACAAGCTGAATCCGAAACGGCGACCAATGACCCCGTCGTTGATCCGGACACACTGCAACCGGTGGGGCGTTTGAGTCGCAGGAAAAGGAGAGCAGCTCGTCGAGATGCGGTTCCTCAGCAAAGAGCCCAAGGTGTTTCCAATGCTTCGACATCAATGAACCCTGCAGGAGATAAAGCCCAAGGAGGTCCCAGTGGAGCACATGACAATCTTCATGGCCGAGATCTACAATCCATGAGGCAGCGGAATCGGTCTGATTCCAATGAGTGGCGTGATGACGTCCTCCGTCAACTCACCAAGAAGAAAGATGATGACTGGAATCCAAAGAAGGGCCCATCTCCTGGAGTGAAATATAGATCAGGTCAACCACCGGCTCCCCCACAATGGTCCTATGCCAAAGACGACCCACGTGCCTTCTCGAAATGGATGAGGAAACTGGAAATTTGGAAACTCCAGGTCTCCAACTACTTGCCGAATGAGGAGGCCGCTATGCTTCTCTACACCTCCTTGCGAGGCGAGGCCGAGGAGGAGTTGGAATGGGTGGACCTGAAGAAAGTGAATCATCCCAAAGGCATTGACTTCATAGTGGAAACACTGAAGAAACCTCTACAGACAAGAGAGATCTACTTGAAGCGCCGTTACCTGTTTGAGTTTGAGGCGATTCAGAGACAGCCCAATGAGAGCATCCGTGCTTTCACCAACAGGTACCACAGGTGTGAGAGGACGTTGGCGGCAGTTGGGATAGATGTCACAACAATGTATGACTCAGAGTCAAGAGGTGCCAGGCTGCTAGACCGTTTGAGACTCAATCTCGATCAGCAGCGCTCTCATCCTTGTTGGCAGTGGACAGTCAATAGAGTTTGAAGCAGTCCGTGATGCGGCCATCCTTCAATTTCCAGACCACCGACCAACACCCTATGTCACCCATGCCAAGGAGTTTGAATGGAACAGCAAGAACAATGATCGTGGCAGAGGCGATGGATCCAGTTCCTCTACTACGTCATCTTCAAGCCATCAGAAGGGAGGCAAGGGCAAAGGAAAGGGTTCCGGTGGCAAAGATGGTAGTCGCTTCAAGGGCAGCTATCAACCACGATCGGCCTACATCGCCGAGCATGATGATGAAGATGGTGAAAAAGATGAAGCCACCGGAGATTTGGAGACCATTGATGAGAACCAGGAGGAGCAGGAGGATGAGTACCCCACGAACGACATGGAAGAGACCAATGCCGAAAATCCCGAGGATGCAGAAGAAGCTGATGAGAATGATCTTGAGCTTGCAGCCCATTGCCTCACAGTGACAGCCCGTCGATTGAACGGATTGCGCCTTGGGAGGAAATTCAGTGGAGGCAAAAGCTTGGCACAACGCAAGCAAGAAAGCCACTGCGTGGCTTGTGGTGAGAAGGGGCACTGGAAGGGTGACCCCGAGTGCGCTATGACTGATAAGAGTCAAAGTGATGGTGCTGCCAGCAACACATCTGGCGGAAAAGGCAAGAAAGGAAAAGGAGCAAAAGGTGCTGGACGTGGCGCTGACAAGAAGCAAGTGATGACGGTGACCCATGCTAGCGGTTCTCAAAGACGTTATACCTTAGAAGATGATGAGGACAACCAAGAAGTTTTTGGGAACCATTTCGTTTTCATGGTCAAGAGTGTAGCGTTTGAAGTTCCAGCCCACTGCGTTCATCTCTCCAATTTGGAAGAACTTTCACAGTACTTGGTTATGGATACGGCCTGCCAGAGAACATGTTGCAGCACCAAATGGTTGAATCTATGGGAGAACCGTATGAAGCCTTTGAGAATGAAGCCAAAGAAGACCCCCAATTCAGAACCCTTTGAGTTTGGCCACGGGGATACACAGTACAGCAACCTCCATGCCTACCTCCCTACGTGCTTCGTTAATGACCCCAGCAAAGCATGTTTAGTGGGAACCTGTGTGATTGACTCCACCAACGACATCCCACTACTTGGAAGCAATGCACTACTTTGCAAGCTGCAGGCTATCATCGACCTGCCGAAGAAGGAAGTCCATTTGCAGGCCTTGGGATGTTCAGTTGCTTTGATGACAGTCAACGGTCACTTGTCGATTCAGATGTCATGTTTTCCACAAGACGTCAGAAAATGTGAGATTTGGAAGATCTTGAGCCAGAAGTCTGATGAAGAACATGCAGATCCAGAACTCGTTCTCCATGAAGCGAATGCCGTTAGACAAAGCGGCTCAAAGGCCCAAGATCAGGAACCTCAACCAGACGTGACCTTGGTGACCAATGCCAACTCGACCACCTGCATGGCTTCAACGGTGGCGTCATGTGGTGCTGGCCTTCAAGCTGTCCGAGAAGTACCTCTTGATGTGCATGGTTCAAGCAGTGAAGCTGGGGATCAGAAGCCGAAGTTGGTTGGCTCATCAGGATCCTCTCTACATGGAGGAGAAGGAGTTGTGCTGTCCAAGTACCAAGGTCCATGCACCCACGACCACATCCAGAGGTCGGGGAATCGACACGGAAGGTACAGCAAGTGTCTGGCGCGGGAGATGCGCAGCGCAGCAGGATGTCTGCAGTGGCTGGGAGGCCAATGTCGGCCTGACGTTGCTGCCGTTGCCTCGGTGGCCAACAGAGGAAGTGAGACAACCGTGCAAGACCTTAAGAAGGTCCATGAAGCAATAGCAGCAGTGAAGGAGACACCAACAAACGGCATCGTGTTCCCAGCTGTTTCTTTTGGTCGAGGATCAACAATATAGTCACGTACTCTGACAGCTCTTGGGCCAACGCCGCTCGGCACGCCTCACAGTTTGGTGTGATGATATTGGTATGCCCCGGCCAGGTCACAGAGAAGACATCTCCTGGGTTTGTTCTGGATTGGAAATCCGGACGCAGTCCAAGAATCTGCAGAAGTACTCTCGCTGCAGAAGCAGTGGCAGCTGACGAGGGTGCAGACAGGTCATGTTTTATCAACCATTTCCTCACCGAGATCTTCTATCAACGCCCTGCATATGAAGGAACTATGAAGATGACAATGATTCATGCCGTGGACGCCAAATCACTGTATGACTCGCTGATCGCGGAAAATCCATCAATGACAGAGAAGCGTTCACTGATCAACGTGAGGAGTGTGCAACAGATCCTGCTACCCCATCAGATCCACTGGGTCCCTACGACCCTAATGCATGCCGACAATCTGACCAAGAATGACATGAAGTTGCAAGAACGGATGCGGTTGTGGATGGCCTGTCCTACAGCGCAACTTCGTGAAGAGGCCAGAAATGACAAGAAGCGTGACGAGCTGAAGAACAAAGACCAGTGAAAATCTCGTCTTGTGAAGCTGCATAGACATTTTAGATGCAAGCAGTTACCAGCTCGTCGACGCTCCGAATTTAATGCTCAAATGACATGTTTCTACCTGCATGCCTTGTCAATGTACAGACTGGCCAAATTGAGCCATTTCCTTTTAGGAACGCCATGAGTCAGAACCGCGGCTGATCCTGGCAAAACAGATTTGCAGTTGAGTGTGCACACCGCAGTTGACAGCATTCAGATCTTTGCAATCAGCAGTTGTGAAAGCAAGCAACTTGTTGTGAGCTTTATCTCTTCCAATATGTTTTTCAATTAAAACAAATGAACATGCTTGTTGAAGATGTTAGTTCATCGGTATGGTAAACGATTGGTGTACTTAGTTCTATTTTGGATAAAGTTGACAACAGTTCTAGCTCTTACATACAAAATTGGAAAAAATGGAAAAAGGGTAGACAACTGCTTGTGCTTCTTGATTTCCCCAACAATGAAGAATTGATGAGGTAAAAACCATGGTTCATCTTAATTAATTTTATTTCGATAGATATATGTGCTGGAAATGGTGCTGGGGAATGTTAACTTTGCTTGGACTTGCACACATTCTTGTAGGGAGGAGGTCCAGGGGATGTAAACGTTCCTTGAAAAATTGAAGAATTCCTGTTGTTCTAGCTTCACCGTTGTTTGCCAAAAGCAAACGTAGGTATAGCGTCACTTTACTCACCGCATTCATGGGAAACCCCCTTGCTTGCCACCTACAACCATCCGGCGCTGCCGTGTGCAGGAGAGTCAGCCAAGACTATGCTCCACGGCCAAAACTACCAACGGCTAAAACCGATGCCCAAGCAACGCTGAACTCCTCGAGGTCAATCGTCAAGAAAGTTGAGTCATTGACCCATCCAGAAATCAAAGAAACAGATTAGCCACTGGACTGTGCAACCATCACATTCTTTATTAGACAGGGGCTCAACTCACTGCTTTTTTATTGACCTACAGTTGGCCTTTACAAAGCTCTTGCTTTGTTTCTGGAATTTGTTGGCACAGCAGAAAGTACAGTAGAGACTTGAATACTGAATGATAGTTGGATGATTTTGAAACCTTTCGTGCAGGCCGCATAATGTTGCTTTGCCAAAGTCGCAAGGGTCCCAGCCGCCACAAGTGGTGCTTTACACATCGTCGAGGCCTTTGTACTTTGTACTTTCTACTTTGTAGCACAGAACAAGACTGTAATACTGACAACAAGGTGGTAGAGTCTATGCTGTCAATGCTGTGCTAGAGTTTCCCCAAGCGTCAGCAAAGACCAAGATTGACCAGACTTGCATTTTTTATCATCTTTGCATGTACTAGTGCTTAAACACTTTGAAACATACCTTCGCGCAGGCCGCATACTGTCGCTTTGCCAAAGTCGCAAGGGTCCCAGCTGCCACAAGTGGTGCTTTACTCATCGTCGAGGCCTTTGTACTTTGTACTTTCTACTTGTAGCACAGACAAGACTGCAATACTGAGAACAAGGTGGTAGAGTCTATGCTGTCAATGCTGTGCTAGAGTTTCCCAAGTGTCACGTATATTTATATACATATATATTATAGTTTCCTTTCGTGAATTAACATCTGAGAATTGTTTTTTGTTGTGAAGGTTTTCTTTTTTGAGTCCCTGTTTGTTGCAATTAGCGTATGAGTCCATCCGCGCATCCACATGGAGGTTGAAAGGAGCTGCACCACCAGGTTGGTCAATGCCAGCAATGTGAGGGAGCTCGTCTTGTCATTGGGTTTGATTATTGTCCATGAGGGGGTTTCCTATAATGATGGTACCCAACAACCACGGGTTTTCCTACTAAAAATGATCAGCTCTTGGGGTGTGAAATGGGGGTACCACCATTTAAGGAAACACCCAATGAAATGAAGTTTCACTCCCTACTTCACTGAGGAATGCGAGAGAAGTGAAGGGAATGATCCAGGCAGACCTGAAGATCTGAAGGAAACTTTTGGGATGGTCCGAGTCGGGCAGATACCCGGGCTTGACCGACCAACCGAGCTGAAACTGACTAAACCCATTGGTTGATATACATAAGCCACTGGCAAAACCGAAAGAACGAAAAAAAATATCAGCAATTGACACTTTGGAGGTTTCATTCTGCAGCACAGAGATGGATTCAACACCACTCCATTTCAAACGGCGACCGAGAAACTCTTCAGGGTACAGTGGACCCAGGGGGGGGCTGTGAATTTACAACCCCCCCAAAATTGCATCCCTGAAAATGGCGCAGAAAGGCTGCCAGCCAGCTTAAATGATCCAGAAAAAAAGGATGGGTGTGTCATCTCATTGCAAGCTGGGATCACTTCATATTCCCTTTGTGGGGCACATGAGTTGATTGTTCCTTCCTGGGTTAGAAAAAAAACATCCGAGAAGTTGAATTCAGTGCAAGTAACAGAACTGTTCTTTTGTCAATCTCTCTCAGAAGTGACTTCTTCTTGTTCTTTTTTGCATGTTTCTTCAATGATGACAGGACATTTTGTGTGTCTCTTGTTGAAATCATCATTGCCAACTGACACAACTGAGTGGCGCTGTTTATTTTCTTCTCCAAGTCTTGCCCAGCACATTTCTCCAGAAAGCGAATATCGTGTCCTCTCAACCGCCTGTTTTTTTACCTGCTGGCTTGGGGGTGTCCAAATCAAACAAGACAGGATGGATAGAAATGGAATCCAAAGATTTCTGAATAAATTAGACCAAAATAGAATGCAAGTCGTAAACTTCAAGTCATAGTAGTCTGTCTGGAGCATTTTTTTCCCTATAATTCCTAAAAACCATGGAGTGTTGCTTCGCTTGGCTGCGCATTGGCGATGTTTTTCTCTTAGAGTTTGTTTTCAAACTTATCCCACAGGTGGCACGCTTGCCACAATGCCAAGGTCAGAGATGGTCCCATGGCATACAGATCCGCCCTGGCCTCAGCTACAAATGTCTTGAAGTTTTGATTAGGAATTTTTCATTTTGTCAAGTCCCGCCACTGCCACTGGATGGCTCTTATATTTTGAAGGGCATGGAGGCTGAGCCGGAGGCGGCGGCGGGCGATGTGAGGGAGGCGATGTTTGTGTTTTTTTCTCGCTGCCTCAAATATAATCATCTACACACACACGTATATATATATATATATATATGTATATATTAATATTAATGTATATATATATATTATATTTTCCAAGATAAGATACCTATCAACTGCT
>DF240825.1:57228-78039 GCA_000507305.1 Breviolum minutum Mf 1.05b.01
AGATGTTTGGGATAACATGCCCAGCTATTGCATGCTATTCCTATCAGCATGACTACCTTTCTGAGTTCCTGGCTGCCAGGGGATTTGAATGCTAATAGTTGCTTCTCAAAAGTGACCAGTGCAGGACGCAGGTCCCAGCGTGGCTGTACCAGCGGTGAAGGCACCTGCGATGGTTTGCCGTCAAAGCCATGAAATCATTTTTGTGAATAGTCATCGACAATCTTGACCGTTGCTGCTATTTGTATTGGTTCAGGCTGCCACAGCTGATCCAAAGGGTGCTCCTGAAGAGGCTGCAAGTTTCAGATGCAAGTGCTTCCTTTTGAGTGTCACAGGTATGGCATTGGTGTAAGACGAAACAAGCAGTGCTGCTGCATGTGAGTAGAGTCACATAGTCGTTGGAGTTTTGAATCCATGTCACGTTTTAGCCACCCTGACCTATAGCATGTTCATCGGTTCCAACAGTAACAGTGCCATTGACGATTCAATTTCAATAGTTTCATGCTATTTGGGTTGTTGGTGGCCTTGAAGTACAATTTAGAAGTGATGATTTTCGGGGAGGGCTATGAAGGATACACTGATACAGATACACATGATGAAAATTCGATGAACTTCAACATGAGGCAACAAAATAGTTCCTGAGAAATGGGGCAACAATGGGGTTTGCTTGCAGAACACCGAATCATGAATACAAAACAACATGGTGCACAGGTGGTAGTCCATTACAATTATTTGATGTACACATAATTACATGTACATATTTTGATTACACACACACACACTTACATTATATAATGACAAACCAAGGCCACTATCAGATAGCACCAATTGCTTCAATGAAGGTGTGAAGATGACGAGATGTTTGGTTGCCCGAGAAGATGAGAAGATGAAGATTTCCACCTTTGGTTGTTTGAGATTTGAGATGGTAATTTATTCCAACTGCTTTAGCTTCCCTTCCTCATTTTCCCAGGAGTCTTTGCTTGGCGATGGCGATGCACCCAAGACAAATGTGGAAGGTTCGGATTGATTGTCATCCGGGATGTCAAGGGACTGGAATGACATGATTGATTTTCCGATGTTGCTAGTGGTTGAATGTCCATTTTCTACGGGTCAATTCGCAGATTCTGCAGATTCTGTAATTTCAGTTTGCGTTTGGGAATATCATTTGCATAGCTGTTGATGCATGTTCTATGAATCGACTTCAATCAAAGCTTCCAAGATTAATTATCCAGTGTGTAGCTATACTGCTAATTGTGAAAGTACTAAATTTTAGTACCCTTGCTTGAGACATTCTCGTTTTTCCAGGCTTTGAGAGACTTTTTTCAGTTTTTATATGTTTCATCTCTAAAGCATCTTTTTCCATTGACCAATAAACACCTATCACCCATTTGATACCCTTTCCTAAGCTGGAAAGTCACCCTGATTTTCAATAGGAAATGTATCGACAAACCGACGTTTGGGCAAGCACCAAAGGCCGTAAAAGATGAGGACGGGCAACTGCTCCATTTGTGACCTTGCGAGTTGATGGCCGACGATTCATGGAGAAGTTCTTAAAGAAAAACATCAGGGGTTCCTAACAACGCTTGAGATATATCTACTTAAAAAAAATCAGGAGCTTGGCGACAAGACATTTTAGGGGCCCATGTTCTTGCAAACCCGCCAGTGGACGCCAAGTGTTGGCTGGTGGCAAGACCCTATCTTACTTCTCAATGAACAACCTTAAACCACCATCATCACCGTTGGCTGAAACAAAACTGAGATGTTTTTCACCTTGGCTGAGTGAAGACACCCTTGGGATGCCGTGGGCCCTTGAAACCTTGACATCTTTGAAATGATATAAAACACCAGGCTGGTTGGCAGGAAGTGGTGCAAGCTGCTGCATGGCGCCCAGCGGGTGGCTACTCGCGCAGTACTCCAATTGTTGGAACAAGTCCAGGTATACAATATATTAATATATTATAATATACGACATATTACTGTAACATTACTATGATTATCATTGCAGATGACATGATTTGTTCATTTTGATTGCACTTGGTACTAGCTCCTGGGTGTTCAGCAAAAAAGGTTCACATGCTTCCGCTTAGAGAGCAGTGTCCCAATGCGTGTCATTTGCAACTGCAACTCTTTGTGATAGCGCTCCTTTGTGACCGCATCATGCTCAGTCCGATGCGGCCCGCGCTGCGTGGTTTCCACCTTGACATATCCTCAGCCCAGAAGAGCGTATGGCCGTGAGAATGCGGATCACCTGATTTGGGAGTATTCCACGGCACCATCAGTGTTTTTGAACAAATCTAGTGCCATAAAGGTGCCTATCTTCTTGCATCACGCCAGCCATCTCTTGTTATTTCTTTTCATGCGCATCTTATGACATTGGCTGCGGCTATTTATAGATGCGTTTTGCTATACTTGTGGTGCTGTTTGCTTGTCCTGATCTTAGCATTCCAAAGCCCAAAGAGATGTAACTCAGGATGAAGTGCCTCGTGCTGCAGCTGAAAGTGTATCTCTGGAAGTTGCCAAGGAGGGGGATATTTGCATTCAATCGTTTCAAAGGGATGTTGGTTCTAAACATAGCGAGAGTAAGCAGCGATCAGTAGGAAGTCTTACAGTGCTGTGTTAAGCAAGAAACAAACATTATCAAACAACTTAAAATAATATCGTTTATGAGGCCTTCTTGGGGTGGATGCTTCAGATATACAACTTTACTCTATAGTCTATAGTATTATCATTATATTGTCTAGAGTCCAGAGTTGCCGATTTTTAACGTCGATTCTGACAGGACGCTGTGCGCCATCGCAAGACCGGCGAAGAGGTGCCAAACTCATGGGGGTCCAAGTCAGAAACCTGGAGACATCAGAAATGCTGATCGCATTCATTTGACTTGATCCATTTCGGCAATTGACAGGAACCTTGGATCAAAAGGTCGTCACCCCAAAATGCTTGTTCTTAGAGGAATCCATGAAAATCCAGATGTATCCAAATGGTTCAAGATTGGGGTTTACTAATTCCTTCAAATTACCCGGAATTAAGAAAACTCCTTCAAATCCGACCTCTTGACAGATCGGTCTTGCAGTGAACGCCACGATTCGAGCTGCTGGTGTGTCGGCCTCAAAAACATTTCCACAGGTCACCGGATCCGATCAGAAAAGAACTGACGTGAACATCTGAAAGAAAGCTCGTCGTTTTCCAACCTGAGAGATTTTTAGATATCAGTTTTGCCTGAGGGGAGGTTGTAAGATGTTGTAAAGTGCTGGCAGTTCCGGCTCGTTTGCTACAACCGATTGATTATCGATGCATTATTGGCATTTGTTGGGCTACGTACATGCCGTTTCTGCTGTTTGATGTTATGAGATAACAACCGAGCAAGCATGCCGGTGCAGAGCAAGCTGCATGGACTTACATTATGATGGTAAAAACCTCAAGAGAAATTATACTCCACTTTTTGGGATAGCCATGAATACCACGGATTCCTTTGACTCAAGGAAAACTCTCAGATTAGGTCCCTTTGTGCGTTGCATCTTCATGATTTTCGAGTGACCCACATGATGTTGTGTTTCCAATTCTGGTATTCAGATGTTACAAGGTAGGTACTGTATGTACAGGAAGGTGTTGAGACATAGACTCAAACATTTTCACTGCGTAGGATTGACAGGTCTGATGTTTCATTTCTCTCAATCATGATCTTGGATATTATGATATGCCTGTTAAGTACAATGTTCACTTCGGAAAACCTGTCATGAAAGCCATATGAGTATACGACATGAAGAATTTGCATGGATCATTTTGTCACATGCAATGTATCACAATGTTGACACACATGCTTGATTATGATTTCGCATGTACATATGATTACATTCACATATATGGTGTATGCACACATATATATATATACATGTATTTGTATATACATGACCGTACTTTTGTAATATGTGAACGTATACCGTATACTTACATCGACAGTCCATGCACATATGACCTCATTGTACACACTATTTTTATGTGAGAGAATCTGCATCCAGTTCCTGGGTGTCAACATGGCATAACATGGCTGCAATTTGATCACTACCCCCAAAGTACATCGAGCAAAGTATCCCCATCAAAATTAGTTCATGTGAGAGGCTTTCATTGAGTGATTGGTGGAATGTTGTTGACAACTTTAAGGCTATGCCGGCGATGCAAAGTTGCGGCACGTTCCATCGCCAAGCTTCTGCATGCGGTGCTGCAGCGTCTCCAGCGCAGAGTGTATCTTGGGTTGATGTTATCAAACAAGAGTCATTTTTGTATAGCACGCACACTGAGAAAAGGTGAATCTTCTGCTTTTTTCCATTGTTTCCCATGTGGCACTTAGCCAATTTTCGATAGAAACCGTGTAACAAAATGAAGCCTGCAGAAAAACGTCTTGTTGCAATAATTGTGCTCTTCGTTGGGTTTTCGCTTAGTGGCATGCTTCCTGCATTGTGATTTCACATTGCTTTGCAGAGCCACGGTCCTGTGGATAGCATTCGAGGCTGCTCCGCTGCAAGCATGCGGAACGTTGCATAGCCGTCCTTCCATGTCTGGTGCCGCAGCATTCCAAGCGCAGGGTGCTCCTTGGCGTGATAGAGTGTGATGTTCAATGAACTCACTGGCTTTTTTTGGCGGGGACTTGCAGTTTTTTTCAAAGCATGTCAAAGACAGCGGAAATTGATTTCTGAGCAAACGCATTATCTCAATACATGCTTGATGCGTGCTACTGACCATGACATGATGTATGCAAAATGATTCCAGATATATGATATATAAATGACATAAGATATATGACTTATGATGTATTACATATGATATATGACATATGATATATGCCACAAGGTTTATATAATGTATGATACATGACATATGATAAGTGTAAACAGGCTTATGTGGAATGTGGTTGACAACTTTAAGGCTATGCCGGCTATGCAAAGTTGCGGCACGTTCCATAGCCAAGCTTCTGCATGTGGTGCTGCAGCGTTTCCAGCGCAGAGTGTATCTTGGGTTGATGTTATCAAACAAGAGTCATTTTTGTATAGCACGCACACTGAGAAAAGGTGAATCTTCTGCTTTTTTCCATTGTTTCCCATGTGGCACTTAGCCAATTTTCGATAGAAACCGTGTAACAAAATGAAGCCTGCAGAAAAACGTCTTGTTGCAATAATTGTGCTCTTCGTTGGGTTTTCGCTTAGTGGCATGCTTCCTGCATTGTGATTTCACATTGCTTTGCAGAGCCACGGTCCTGTGGATAGCATTCGAGGCTGCTCCGCTGCAAGCATGCGGAACGTTGCATAGCCGTCCTTCCATGTCTGGTGCCGCAGCATTCCAAGCGCAGGGTGCTCCTTGGCGTGATAGAGTGTGATGTTCAATGAATTCACCGGCTTTTTTTGCCGGGGCCTAGCAATAGTAGTCAAAGCATGTGAAAGACAGTGGAAATTGATTTCTGAGCAAACGCACTATCTCAATATATGCTTGATGCGTGCTACTGACCATGACATGATGTATGATAGATGATTCCAGATATATGATATTTCCAAATTGCACCAGCGTAGACCCAAACCCACTGCGGCAACATAGTCCATCTTCATGAGTTGCAGCTACAGAAACACCAAGAGGCAAATCACAATAAGCAAACAAGTGGGGCAGCATATTATGACTCTTCCAGCCAGGAACAGTAGACGATGAAGACAGGAGAAATGAAAGAAAGCCGCCACCCAGTCCACCAAGAGGCAAGCAATGAAGGAATAAACAAGCAGGAAGACAAGTGAGGAAACAAATAAATTCCAATGGATAAGAGTAGGGCCAGATTCTTCGCAGTAATGAAAGAGCTACCGCGACAACTACAAACGACTCCATCCCAGACCAACCAAAGCAAAGTCACAGAGAGCAGACAAGCATGGAAACATTTTGGGAAATAAACAAATTAGCCGAAATCCTCCTCTGACCCTCCAAAGTTAATCAAAATATTTCAAAATGAAAAACATCACTTGGCGAAAACAGACAAGACAAATGGTGAAGCATGGCAAAGAGACATTGATCAACCTTTGGTTTTACAGCCACTTTGAATCCATGAACTCCTCATTTTTTGGTTGTCAGTTCGATATTGGTGTTTCAATCTTAATAAGTGTAATATTTCTTATGGTTTGTGTAATTATTTTTTCAACACAAGTAAATGTTACATACACTGGTTGAAGCCTTAAGCCCAGCAGTTGCTCAGGTGGATGAGATGGAGGACGAGGGAATTTTCAACAGCTTGGAGTTTCATCAAAGTAGTTTTTTTGTTTTTTTCCCCGATGGTTTTTCTGGAGAAAAAATGGTGTTCAAGTGAAGTTGTATTGAAGTGGAGATGGCAGGGAGAATTATCGATGTTATTGATGTTATGAAATTTCATGATACTGTATGAGTCTTTGGAGGGCATGCCCGGAAAATAGAGGGCCAATGCAAAGAGCAACCGCAAAACTTGGTGACAGTGAAAAGACATGGGACTATGGCAAGGAGAGATGTCAAATTCTTGTGTGTTTTTTTGTTTTAGACATGATTGGATGGAATTGGTTCAACAGTTCTAACATGAGGAGCGGGAAGTAGAACAGGCACACCCGGAGTGGATTTGAGAGCAAAGATCTACAGGCGCTAAAGACTAGGTCAAATTCACAGGGCAACCTTAGGTGCAAACAGTCTTTCCCCACACACTGTTCAGCTTAAAGAAGGCACACAGCATGGAATCAACAGCAAAGACCCACTAATCAATACTGTACTCCTACATACGGTTATTCTATAAATCTCGGACCTGTTTGGTATGATTTGCATGAATTTCCTGTACTTTCAAATTTTGAGCCCTCAGCTGCTCAGTTCAAAAAAAGTATCACAGTGGATGCCTGTCAAGGTTTCTGTACCAACCAGGTTTCAACAGCCAACTTTGGTTGATTCCGGACCTCGGCATTCCGAATAATTTGAAGGGGCTATCATTTGTCACTTAATTTTTTGGTCCCTGATGGTGATTCTCAGGTGTGTTCAGAATCTTTGGGATACTTTTTCAAGCATCGTGGGTTGTGAGATATTCCTTTTAATCACTACTAGCGTGGTCAAATTCAATCCTTGGAGCCGCCTTGGAGCCGTTTCCAGGAGCAACGTCTGCAACTTCTGCGTCGGGAGGTGAGGGATTTCTCCATGATGAAGATCATGACACTTCGGACGGACGCGCGCTGTGCAGGCCTATAGGGTTCTACGAGGGCATGGCCCTTCTCAACCGCCTGAGTTTGACATTGTCACGACGCAGCAGCTGGGATAGGCCTTGTCTAATCAGGTGTTCCTTTGCTTTGTGATTCTGATTTGTGTTTGTATTGTGGTCTGTGCAGGTTTATCCAAAGCTATCGAATTTCTGCCACAGTCAAAAAGGCACGACGTGAGGGGGGGTCAAAAGTTCAAGTACTATCATGATCGATTAGTAAGATGTAATTAGATAAAGTAATATGTCCAGTTCTGCGTTGCTCTTGGAAAAGGATTTTCCAAGCAAATTCCCACATGTCCAGCAAGAGAAATTTGGAGTTTGGAATCTCGACATTCATCACGCAGCTTAGCTGACCATAGGTCATGCAAGTTGGAGCGCCTGAGGTGGACATTGTCACGGCGCAGCAGCAACGTTAGGTGCATGCGGTTGATTTGCATGTCATGTTTTGGGGAGCGGGGCTATTCCCAGAAGGATGGGATAGACCTTGTCTAAATGATGCAAAGACTATTTTTTAAATATTAATGCATATTTATCATTGTCTCTCTCGACCCAAGGCAGTCTGCTTTGAGAAGCATTCATTCCACACATCAGGTTTTCCTTTGCTTTGTGATTCTGATTTGTGTTTGTATTGTGAACACGTCTAGATTACAAGCTTTTGACAGGCAAGCAACACTTCTAAGACTTCGGGAACACAATTTGTGAGTGATTCTTATTCTTGGCAGCCAAGAGGTATAAAAATTTTTTGCGGGCTCCCTATTTTTTTTTCAACCTACCCCATTTTTTCAACCATCAAAACCTATTTTTCTTTAACCCTGGGGAAAACCTATTGATTTAACACTCGAGAACATTATTTCTTCAACCCCCGAAACCTATTTTTTTTAACCCCCGGACATTTTTTTACTTCCCATCCCTTTTTTGCACCTCCCGACCAATTTTTCTAACCCCCAAGACCCTTTTTTATTAACCCTTGGGGGCCTCGCAGTAACAACTAACCGCAACTTCCCTTGGTTATGTGCACTGGAGTTGCAGTGGCAATGTAATAGTGTTGCACAGTGTTGCTTCAGATTTTGATCGTCGCAAATAAACTAATTGAGAATGCAATGGTGAATTTACCAGCCTTTGGTTTGATGTAGGCCAGAACACGCCTCCTGACCATGACCAAGGCGGGCCCACTCAGTCCAAGTTTCATGAAAAAATAGAAAGTTGATCTAGTTCATCGATGTAGAAGTGTTATTTTAAAAGCAGGTCTGCCACTTTTCAAATGTCATTCCGAATTCCTCATCAGCATGTTCTTCATTGCGTGATGATTATGGGCGGGGGGATGCCAGGCTTCAACGTGCTAGGTTTCTCTATGAACCTAGGCCGCTTGGAAAGAAAAATTGGGTGCCGGAGGAAGCTGGAATTTCAATTTGGCACTTCATGTTTCATTTTCGTTTGCATTGTTGATGCTACCGGCCTCACGTTCTAGTCTATTCTACTCTACTCAACCTCTAGTCTATTTACTCTATTCTATTCCAATGAAATACAATGAAATCCCAGTGGAACCGCGGAATGAACTTATGTGGGAGCTAAGTCGCCTGGCTCACCACTTATGTTGAGGGATACATCCTCAAGTATCTTCTGGTAGTCTCAAGAATTTACTGGTCCATACTTTGGTGCGCATCAGGCACCAGTGCCGCAGAATCAGGAAATCTGTTTTTTGATTGATTCTTGGGTTCGCCGGAATATTTATCACGACGGTTTCTGGTTGGGTTCATTTTGGTTGACCCTGTTTTTTGTGGGATTCAAGGCTGAAGGTCAATAGGTTTGAACCATCACAACATCTGTCAAACCTGTGACAGAAGTCGGTATGACATATCTTCACGCTTCCGCTTCCCGAAGGCACAGCGAGATGTTCTGATGCAGCTGGCCACTTGTTCGCGCGCAGCCAAGCACAGCCATGCCGCAAAAGACAACATACAAAAGTGGCTGGTACGTAGATTGCGTTTTGTATGCAATATCTCTCCTCGGGTCGCTGATTGAAATTTGTCATGCTAAATAATGGTTTATTTATGGATTTAGGGCTCTCTGTGGATGAGGTTGATGAAATTTGTTTCGGGCACAGCAGGTTGGAAGTTGGGAAACATTTTTGAAAAAAGTTTGAAGCTGATCACCAAACCGACCCTGATCCAGTGATGTTCGCTATGGGTTGGCTTTTCGTGGTAAGGTTTTCATAGAGATGCCCAGCTCGTTACTCTTACATTCCTTTTTGTTTGAATCAGACGGCTAGAACTGAATACGTTTTAGGTAGAAGTTGATGGCTAAGTCCGGGAGTGCCCCCAAGAGTCCAAGAGTCAAATACTACGTACGTTCGTTCAAAATTCCTATACCGTGAGATCAAGGCGATTGGATCACCAAGATTGTATCAATATGAAAAGAATCATGGAGATGATGTCAATTTTCAACCCCCTTGTTTTGGGTAAGCATCCTGCCAAAATTTTTCGGGTGACTCTGAAGTTCCAAAAAATTGCGGAGGCGAAAAGAATACGATGTACCAGTTGGAGAGACTTCTAGTCAAGGAAGTTGCCAAAGAAAGGGTCTACCAAGAACTTGAAAGAATCAAATATTGGGTGTTTGTCTGCGTTTTTCTACGGTTTTTGTTGCTTTTCACTGGTGGGCCCGTGGTGTGATCATGCGCCGCTGAAACCTGAACTGCACCAAAATACACGCACTTTAGCAACGAATGCGATTTAATGTTGAAGGCCTCTGAAGGAACGACCGCAGAAAACATTGACCTGCACCTAAAAAGCTGGCACAAGTCCTTTGCAGGTTAGTCCACTGCAACATATTGACGCTTTGAGGTTTCATGCCAGAGATGTTTTCGATGTAAATGTCATCTCCAAGACATACAATACAAATGACGCATGAAGATTGCACACCACGTATTCTACAACCGTTTTCCTATGCTGTGTCATCAGCGATCAGCCATTTTCCAGACATGAATTTGGAGTTAGACAGTGACTTGCTGTTGGCCGCACCAATGTCGGAGCCAAGCCCTACCAAGTTGGAAGGTCGGGTGAAGCCAGGCACCACAGTGCGGAGTTGTGGATTTTTTCCGACAAACTGACAAACCCACAGAGTGAATTTTTGTTTTCCACACAGTGATCGCCTTCCTTTCCTTAATTTGCAGCAATCCCCCGATTCTTGGAGTCACAGAAATATCTATGCCACCACGGTTTCTGGTTGGATTAAATTTGGTAGATTCTGTACCAGTAGTACCGCACGAGGAGGCGGCGGCGGAAGTTTCAAAAATAGGAAACGTATAGGGGAGATTGGTTGTTGTTCTGTCCCACTTTCTAACTGACTAATTGATGAACTGACGAACTGACTAATTGACTTGCTGACTGACTGACTCACTGAGTAACCACCTAACTGACTAACTGACTACTTGAGTAACTGACTAGCAGACTACCTGACTATCGAATGAACTGACTAACTAGTGAACTGACTCATGGAGTAATTGACAAATTGACCAGCTGACTCATTGATTGGCGCTAACTGATTAACTATTGTAGTGAACTAACTGACTAAATGACTCACTGTCTGATTGACTAACTGACGAACTATGGAATAATTTCTGCCCCAGCCAAAAAGGCCCGACGTGAGGGGGGTCAAAAGGTCAATTACTATCATGATCGATTAGTAAGATGTAATTAGATAAAGTAATATGTCCAGTTCTGCGTTGCTCTTGGAAAAGGATTTTCCAAGCAAATTCCCACATGTCCAGCGTTTAATCGAAATTTGGACCTTTGGAATCTCGACATTCCGAACACGTAGCTCAGCTGACCATAGGCCTTGCAAGAGGTGAGCAGAGTCTGATGCTTTAGGGTTGCGCAGACGAATCCGGCAGATTCAGAATCGCTGAGTTGTTTGAGATGTTTGTTTGCCATGGAAAAGGGGTCTGAGGTTGCCAACTTTCAATACAATATTATATAATATCATTTGATTTATCATACAATATGATATAATATATAATATTGATCAATCATGTTATGATTTGCTAACTTATTGATCAATATGCAAAACATGATCGAGCGATATCGAGAGCGGCAGACATTGGACGAAATCAAAATTCGAGCTGATCTCCCAGACTGATGGCCTGAAGCGATGCACACCTTGGAGGGATTCATGGTGAATCAGCGGTGAAAAGAAGAGCCAATGCTTGTAGCGATCGACTCAATTTGAATCAACAGGTGTGAGGGGCAGGTTGCAGTGACCTGAAAATAAGCTACCATCCTAAAAGGGAAGGAATCATCTTCCAAGCATCATTTTTCAGGGTTAAACTTCGGGGGGTGTAGATGTTTCTTGCATTTTTTTTGGTCTATCTCGCTCATTTCCGGTGAGACATGAACTGAGACTGACCACAACAAAGGGACTTTTTGACTTTGGATGGTATTCGTACGACCAAATTGCCTATGGAATTCTGATGAATTTTGGAGCTCAAATCGGAGGTGCTTCGATGAATTTTTGCTATGATATCTGCAGCTGTTTCAGTTGAACTGATGGGGCAGAACCGAAAAGTGGCCACATTTTGTCACTTCACGTGTATCGTGTATGCTGACCCGGCGACCATGTGACTTTCGACAGTTCAGTGGGAAAAGTTTCACCTTTTTTGTCTTGATAGGATAGGAATCTCACGAATTTGCGGGATTAGCTACGTCCAGGATAGGTTTGACCTAAGATCAACGAATGCTCAAATCATGCTCTCCAAAGCTCTCATGCCAAAGCTGTCAAAAAGTTGCCATGCTACAAAACTCACCCCACGTTAGCCCTCGATGCCCCGCGTCGCCGCCATGATGGCATCGGTCCGTCCGGTTGAACGGAACGCCATCGCGTTCTCGGAGGTCACGGAAGAGCTTTCGATGCAAACGCCGACTCTCAGTGGCTTGGGATGAAGTTGGAGTGTCACGGTTTCCCCCTTCCTTTTTTTTCAAGTCACTTTTCTTTGTCACTTTTTTTCAATGACTTTTTGCAATGAAAACATGTGAAGGTATGATACACTATGGCTGTGCACGCATGCCGGCCATCTTCTCCGTCCTGCGGTCGCGCAGATGACCAGGTGCAACTGTTAAAAGAGCTTCAGTGGGACAGCTCGGCTTGTACTTCTCTTCGGGAACTAGCAAGAAGTGCATCGATTCTGGTTTTTCATGAGTTTTTTTCTGGTATCAATTAGCCTGCTGCCTCCCTGGTTTCCTTCCTCAAGTAACATTGGGTGACATATCTTTGGTATGGCTCACGCAGGCGTGAAGGCCCAAAGAACTTAGATCTTGCCAATGGACAGTGATTGGAAAAGGGTCTCCGGGCCCAGTGAAACTGAAAGTGATAGTGACAACAATTCCAATGCAAGGAGCGAGAATATCCAACGTTTGTTGCCAAGGAACGAGAATATGCAACGTTTGTTGCTTTCCTTTGCGAGCGTGCTTGTGATTTTATTTGTTTTGTCTCATGGATTATTTGGTACCACCTTCTGGATTGATGGAAAGCAATACCCAACAGGCAAAGGAATATTTCTACTTGTGTGGATGTTTGTGGCTTTTGGGTTTGGGTTCAAGACCTTTACCGAGACGATCTACGGCAAAAACGACGAATTGTTACCTGCTTCCAAGGCTGCCGAGGCGACTGAGCAAAGATGTGAATATCTATCTTAAGAAGTTGTGTCTGACGTATTCGAACTCAATCTTTCGTGTTGGCTGGGTTTTCTGAGTTTGTTGTTTCGTATTCCAATCAATGTTGGTGGCATTATCTTTATCGCACTCACATTGCCACCCCGTGATCCATCTGAGCCGCTGAATCTTTTTCGGTATATGCTGAGCTCCTTGGAAGTTCCAATGATTGTGTTTTTCTTTCTGAGGCTATCGATCCATTTGTTGTATGCTATTTGCCATTCTTCTCGTTCATGGAAGGGGGAAGCTCGCAACATTGCTGAAGGGCTGGCGGATCTTGCATCATTCTCTTGTTTACAGAGCTTGCCAAGCCTTTCAAGTGATTACGCATTGGAGCAATATAGGAGGGTGAGCAGCATTTATGGCCGTCTTTGGGGTTTTCTAAACTTGGTTGCTCGATACATGGTATTTGGCCCCGCAGCTTGTATGAGCCTGGCGATCAAGATATCAGTCGTGAGCTTTGTGACGAAAAAGTTGGTTGTTGAATGGAACCTCACTGACTACTGCCTGGTAGTTGCCTTGGTCAATAACCTTGCCTCTTTGCAGCCCACCAAGGAACTGAGAACGAATGTTTGCATTGTGGCTGTGTTCGGCATCCACCCTAAGACTTGGCGTACTCAGCTTGGTTTACGTTTGGTCCGCTGGCACGGGTTTTGGCATGCTGTTGTTTTCATGGCTGGGCTGAACTACCGGCAAATTATCGAGCTGAGGGGCCGAGCTCAGATGGCTCCGGTGAGACAAGCCATGCCCTTTGATCCGGTGCGCAACTGTGTGGCTGAGGTCTCCAAAACTTACGAAGGAATGAGTGTGCACGGGAGAGAGGCACAAGAGGACGCCGTTCATCATGATACAATGCCTATGATTGATGTTTGTTTTGACGGAGAAGAAACAGACGATGATGATATGGATTCGTTGGAGGCATCTCCGAGGCACACCATAAAGAGAAACGATCCATATTTTCATCATGAGTCTGATTCAGGCTGAGCCCAATTGGCTTGGAACCGCGCAACCTTCCCACGAAGTTGAATCGATCCTGCCGGCCCCAAAAAAATCGAACACGGCGGCTGCCTGGGGGTGGGATCTATTTAGGAATGGACGGTTCATAAGTTCTGCTAATCACCTATGCAAAGTTATGCTATCTTTTTCTAGACTCTGAGTCAGCCCCAGATTAATTTTTTCCCCAGCGAAATGCGCAGGACTTCTTTCAAGAATTCCATGAACATTATTTTAACACACACACACATATATCATAATGTAGCAAATCCAGCACTGAAACGGATGTTTGTTTGGTGCCTCTGTACAAGCCATGGGAGAGTCATCAACCATGGTGGGATCCTTCACCGGATTCCCTGGCACAGCGGCCTGGCAAGGCTTTTGTCAGTTTCATTTGTTCTCAGATGGAGATGAAGAAGATGACCAGAGATCACAAATACGATACACCCCCGAAATTTAACATAGCCCATGAAAATTGATGGTTGGAAGATATTCCCTACTGAAATGATCACTTTTTAGGGGACATGTTAGTTTTCAGGGGTGTATGACCTTGTTCCAAGGAGGAGTCATCACCCCGAAAAATGGAGTCATCTGGGTCCTCTCCCGCTGCAGCCATCACGTTTTAAAACGTCACTTCTCTTTCAGGTCTCGGCTTGGAGCCCGAAAGGCGAGAACAGCAGCAAAAAGCAGCGAGTTTTGCCCCTGAAAAGCTAACATCCTAAAAGGGAAGGAATTATCTTCCAAGCATCATTTTTCAGGGTTAAACTTCGGGGGGTGTAGATGTTTCTTGCAATTTTTTTTGTCTGTCTCTCTCATTTCCGGTGAGCCATGAACTGAGACTGACCACAAAAAAGGGACTTTTTGACTTTGGATGGTATTCGTGTGACCAAATTGCCTATGGAACTTTGATGAATTTTGGAGCTCAAATCGGAGGTGCTTCGATGAATTTTTGCTATGATATCTGCAGCTGTTTCAGTTGAACTGATGGGGCAGAACCGAAAAGTGACCCGACCATGTGAGTTTCGACAGTTCAGCAGTGGGAAAACCATGGAAAACCTTCACCCCTTTTATTTGATCATCCGCTTCAAAAGTTAGAATTGCTACGTCCAGGATAGAATGACTCAAGATCAACGAATCAACAACAATGCTGAGGATGAGGATGCTCTCAAAAGCTCTCATATGCCAAAGCTGCCATGCTTTTACTCATCCCTTACTCCCAGACTCGTTAGCTCTCGATGCCCCGCGTCGCTGCCATGATGGCATCGGTCCGTCCGGTTGAACGGAACGCCAGCGAAACTTCCGAGACCTCCAAAGTCCGTTTGCGCTTCTCAGAGGTCACGGAAGTGCTTTCGATGCAAACGCCGACTCTCAGTGGCTTCGGATGAAGTTGGAATTTGATGGCCGTCCTTTTTTTTTCAGTCACTTTTCTTTGTCAGTTTTTTTTTCAATGACTTTTTGCAATGAAAAAACATGTGAAGGTATGATACACTATGGTATGCCCAAGATATGCCGAGGTACAATTTCAACATTGTGAAACGGCCAGTGAAAAAAAGGCAAATGAGTGAAGAGAACCTCCACAGAAATCAAACAACTTTGCCTTTGGCTCTAAGATAACGTGGTTCACATCGACAACAGCAATGCGGCAGATCCCTGGTTTGACTGGAACTTGCTGGAGCGAGCGGAGGCAGACTGGCAGGGCTACTGGGTTGGTTGTTTGATATAAGGGATTTGATTATACTACAAGTACCCAGTTATATGAGGATTATATGTCATAAACCATGAAATTTCATCAGGATCCCGTCATTCAACAAGCAGTATGACTCATGAAATCCATAAGGGACACCGGGTTTTGAGACGTCATGTGCCAGGCTCAGGAGCGTTCCAAGTCTGCTCCACCGCGAAGGCAGCTCGGGGTGATTTGCTGATTTTGAACATGTGAAACTCACCAACCCTTTACAACTCTTTGAGGTCGAAATTTCTTTGGCAGCTTGTTTTTTTTTCGTATGAAGTGCTGAAACCCAAAGAGTTGTGCAGTTGTAGTTGTAAAAATTCATGCCTTTCCGAACTTTCAGCCCCTTGATGTATGCTGAAATGCCACCCCTTCCAATTTGACCTAAGTCGTGTCCACCCGATCTTCTTCGCATCTGTGCGGCAGGCCTGAAAGGATCATGTCACCAGATGGATCTTTCAAGGCCATCCCAAGAAGTGAAATGCTGTGAACCTCATGTTGAGCGTCCTTGAAAAAAAGGGGCCCGGAACGTTGTTTGTGTTTAGGGTATTTGTTGGGGATGAAATACTGCACACTTATATAAGGATTATTTCATAAACCATGAAATAAAGGATCCCTATTGAATTGATTAAACAACCAATATTTCATGAAAAGTAAGTCGGTTATTTGACCATGGCTGTTGGTGGTTTTTTTCCTGTTCAGCTTGGTGGACAACACCAGGCTCACCAAGAGAAACGCGCCGAAAAACGAAGAAAGCGTCGCTCAACACGACGAGAATCTGGGAAAGGAGCTTCAAAAATGTGGGGGTGCCCTTACCCATATCATCCTTGTAAGGGATATTTACCTACATATTAACATCAAAATGAACCAAATGTTGGTAAATATACCATACATGGATCCTATGGGTACATACTGTTGATGGAAAAAATCTGGCTAACCAGTTGATATGGTAAATATCCCATGATTTTTCCAAGGGTTTCATACATCCCGGGTGGTTGTTTGGGATTTCTGAACCATCAACAGTATTGCCACTCTTCAACTTTACTCTCTGTCATCAATCCTTTGTTGATTTTTTGTTGATTTTATTCCATATAATGTCAACTGCTTTTATTAACACAAATTGGTCATCTTAACTCATCAAATCACTAGGTGGTGAAACTTCACACATTTCTTTATTTTCTACCCGGAAAATTTGGGGGTTTCATGATCCAAATGGGTTGGTTGAAGCCACCAAACCAGGACCACGGCTGCCATCGCCACCCCCAGCGGTACCAGTCGTGCCTGCTACACCTGCTTCACCATCGACGGAGTCTACCAAGTCCAGTGAGAAGCAATGCGAGGTGCAGATTTCACAAAGATCATTACCAGTTTGGGGTGGGCATCAAACAATGCAAATCTATGGTATTTTGAAGGATTTCTCCTTAATACTGTTCTTGCATGAAGTTTGGGTTGGTAATATAAACGACTCCCGTTTCATGAATTTTTAAACAAATTTCAGGATGCGACTGTTATCGATTTTTATCTTATTTTTAAAAAACACGTTCCGTGGAATATATACTTGTGTTTATTTCATCCTGAGAGTTGTGTTTCTTATCTTTTCTTCCAATAGATGCGGAAGAAATTGATGATTGTTTGGAGTTTCGACTTTGGAATCTTGTTCATGATACTCAAATTTTGAAAGGGTAACTAACCAAAATTTGAAAGTTTAACACAAACCAAATTTGAAAGTGTAACTAACCAAATTTGAAAGTTTAACACCAAACCAAATTTGAAAGTGTAACTAACTTTAACTAAATTTGAATCAACCCACATTTTGTGCACCGGAATTCCCTTACCGGATAAATATGCTTCACTTCCTCGTACGGTTCGTACGCCAGGGTTCGGGTGAGAGCTTCCGTGCATGGCTGGATCAACGGCCGGCCATGTTGCGCCTGTCGGGATCCAGGCGCGGCGCCTTCCATCCTCCGGTCCGTTGGTACTGAGTTGATGGTTCGTTCGTTCAGAAATCCCAACAGGTGATCACCAGCACTGTTGGGATGGTGCCTTTAACCCTGGTAAAATAATGGGAGGATAAATAAACTACCAACCTCAACTGGTGAGTTGATGCCGGATTTCTGGTTGCCATCAAGGTTATGTTTTTCAAGCCCTGCTGTGCTGCACATCAATTAAAAGAAGTGACACCAAAGTCCTGGATTTTCAGGTATGAATAGTACTAGTCAGTCATATTTTAGTTGATGTTTTTCTTTTGTGAATCTACAAAATTGATCTCGGTAGAATTTGTGAGCAGATTCCAGATCCTGAGATTCGAAATCGCCTGGTGGTCGATCTATGGAAAACTCACTCTGAAGCGAAGCTGCGAGGTGCGAAACTGGGGTTGCTTGGGACTTTCCTTTGACGAAGAGCGAGAAACGCGAACTTCTCCTGCAGCACATTGCAGCAACGGAGAGGTGCACATGCCAGTCGTGGGGATGCTTGTGATCCTGGAGATTTTTTCATGCTCCCGGTTGATATGGACGATATGAACTGATATTGAACTGATAGTTGTAATATAATGTAATAAACCGTAGTAATATGCATAGTAATACAGTTGATGGAAAAAGTCCGGCTAACCAGTTGGAATCAATGTTGAACAAAAAGGTTTGAACAACCATTTTTCCCATGGTACTAGTAAAGGTTCTAAGTTAACAAATTGATTTAACAACCCATTTACCCTCCCTGAAACTAACATGGCCCCTGAAAATTGATGCCTGGAAGATGAATTTCCTTTTGGGGGCAAACTGTTAGTTTTAGGGAGGGTAGTTCAATGGATGGCCATCGGGTTCCAATAAGGATTCCTCAATTTTCACCCCCCGAAGGTGTCAATCTCAAAGTGTCGACCGCAGGATTGCCGAGGAACATGCAGTGCAGGCGCCTTTGACAAAATCATCGACTCGAAACGGATGAATTGAAGGGGATATGTGTTAGTTTTCAGGAGGGTACACTCCCTGAAACCAACGGTTCGCACCTGAAAATAGACCATCCCAAAAGGAAACGATCGTATTCCAACCATCCATTTTCAAGGGCTATGTTAGTTTCCAGGAGGGGTAATTTGTTCCAAATGTTCGAAACATAGAATTTCTGAATGATTAGTTTGGTATTAGAACCAAACTTAGAAACTTAGGACAAAAACGACAAGTGACCACCAGTCGGTTTTTTTGTTCATTTTTTTGTTGGCCAAAGAAAGGATGGGCTTTTCTTGTTGCCAGGCAGCGCAAGAGGTGGAACTTGCCTGGGAAGAAGAACAACGCCATCGTCAGTCATTGGCTTCGGCCAAAGCGGCAATTTCCAGGAGCGTTTTGACATGGAGTTTCTCAACACTAAGATGTCCTGGAAGGAGGTTCGTAGAAGGTAAGTAACTGGCTTATATAATCTATATACTTATATGATTTTCGTGATTTTCAAGGCATTCACAGCCATTTTCCCCAAAGGCTTTGTTGAAACCTCAACCTTTTGTGTTTCATCAACCCTTCAGGATGCGAAAGAAAGGACGGAAGCCCCGCTTGAGCTTGGGGACTTGAAGAAGTTTTTTAACTGCAGCATGCTGCTGCATCGTGTCGTGGCATGCTGCAGCATGCAGGGTGGCTCAAAAAAAATTGAAGCCCAGGTTTTGGTGAACAAAATACGAGAAGTTCAGAAGATATACAACCTGCTGTATTGCTGTATTTTTTGAGCCACTACTAATGGGTGTTTTTTTGAGGGGGCTCTGACCAGGACAAAAGAGAACTGTATGAAACAGGTGAAAAAACATCCAAATCTTCAAGAAGCCTCATTTCAAAGAGGAGGAGAAAGCAAGCAAAAAGGGTTAAACTACCAGTTGTCAAGGATCATTGATTTGTAACCATTGTTCTTGTGACACCTTCTGATCAAAAAATGTCCTTCCCATGGAGTCCTACAATGCAGTCGAAATTCTGCACAAGTGAAACTGTTTGATGGTTCGTTCGAAATCTGGCTAAACGTCACCAGTTGAGGTTGGTAGTTGAAATCTACCATTATTTACAAGGGTTTTGATGCATTCCAGGTGGTTAGCTGGATTTCTGAACCATCAACACAATGCAATCAAAATTCAGTTCTTTAAGATTAGCATCAGCGTTTATGGAGGAAGATGGCCAGTGCTTTCTGGTCGGAAAAAAATTCGCTCTGCACATGTTTTCTGGGCACATTTTGATTCAAAATGCCTGCATTTTCATCTCCATGAGCTGCGCTTGTTGGCTGGGAATTCTCGCAGCCGTATTTTTCCAGGCGCCATGTGTGTGATGAGTTTTTCCTATCAACTTTCAGCACAGTTAACAAGAATGCAAAACACACAAAGATAGACTTCATACCCTCAGACTCACTTTTTTGTCTTCTACGAGTTTAGAAAATGAGAGTTTTAGGTCCAATGTGTCCACCGAGGTAATATGCATAGATAATATCATATAATATTGATATTTGTACATATATATATATATATTTTATTATCTACATATTATATGATCTATTGTTCAACCGCTTCAGCAGTTCGTTGTGGCGTTTGCAGCGGAAGTTGCCTGGCATGCAGCGTGGCTAGTCTTGATTCAGAAGTTCCCGGATCGGCGGAGTGGCGGATCAGAGGAATCTTGTTGAGTAGAATCCTGTTAATCATATGGAAAATGGTGGGAGAACCCTTGGGATGGTAATTACCCTTCACAATCAACATCATTAATACACCTTATATCACGTGGGTTTTTATTGGATATGATATATCACCTTTTCAGAATCCTGTTAATGCAAAGTGAGCACACACATCCCGTCATGTTAGCATGTCAGGTCAGCCACATCCAGCGCGAAATCATGCGGCCGGGATGCTTCTTGTCACTGATAGTACATGACATAGTAGGTAGCAGTTGTAGGATATTTGATGGATATTTTTCAATATTGAGCTTTAATTTGAGAAATTTTTTGTTCTGCTGTTATTTTTTTGCAAAAAGTAGCAACCAAACCATACTTTCGCAACTCCAAATGCCAGTGCCATGGGATTCGTTGATTCATGGATTCATGGCAAAAATGATCAGAATCACCTCAATCGACTTGCCAAAATTTTACGAAAGCCAGCCGGTAGGCTAGGCGTAGTTTCACCTTGTCGAACGAAGTGAGAA
>DF240825.1:78152-97635 GCA_000507305.1 Breviolum minutum Mf 1.05b.01
CAAAAAAATCCAAAATGCCATTATTATTTTTGGTGAATTTGTGACAGAGAGTGTCACACATTTTAAGAATCTTTGGACTTTCAACAAATTAAATGCATTTGACCGTTTTGTGTGTCACATTTTCCCCAACCCCCTCCCCGATTTCAAAGGAAATGTCGAGCTCCCAACCACCGTGCTCCCAACCCACCCGAGCTCCCAACCACCGTGGTTTCGGCCGGCAACTTCCTGAGGTCCAGTGTGAGGGAGACCCAACGTGTTTTGGAGATGAAAAGAGGCTTGAACGTCAATGGATTGGTAGGGGACCCCATCAGTTGGGCCAACAAAATGCCAACCGGAACTTGGTCTCAAAAGTTGGATTGGTCTCAAAAAAATGTCAACTTTGGGCTTGTTTTTTTGTTAGAAAACCGAAGTTGCGGAGATATGAAGCGGATGGAAACAAAAAAACAAACCCACTGCCTTCGAAATGACTGTTTTGGCGACTCACTTCCAACCCCATGGCGGGCTTCAACCGAGGTCAGTAATGGGAGCCATGAGGTCGCGCCGTTTTGGGCTGAAGGGCATGGAGTCCGCAGAAAGTTCTTTTTGATGAAAAGGATGTTTGCCAAAAAAGTTTGGATGATACATACTTTACTTTTTATCAACTCATTATTTCCACTTTCTATTTCTTTTGTGAGTTTGAATTTTTGATGTACCCAAGTGGGATGCCAAGAGTTCCACACCTCCGCTGATAGGATAGATCCACTTGGCCAACTTGGCCCACTTGGATATCCCGGGACAGAAGTTAGGATTAATGGTGAACGGATCAATGGGAAGTTATAAACAACTTATAAATGGGGTATATTGGGTTTACAACTTCCTGGGACATCCTAGCACTGTGCATAAATCGAAGCTTGTGCAGACGCACCGGACCCTTGCTGCACATTGCTTGATGGGGACACGTCGGCTCCTGAGCGATGGAAGCAGAAGCAACAGAAACAAGAGGTGTTTTCCAACAGGAAGAGTACAGATAGAAAACTGGGTGGTGGTTTCAAATAGATTTTTTTCACCCCTACTTGGGGAGATGATCCCAATTTTGGCTCATATTTTTCAAAGGGGTTGGTTCAACCACCAACTAGTAACGAGTATATAAAGATCTTCCCTTTTTTAGCAACGAGTTTTAGATTACAACATCCCCTTTTCCAGGGATTTTTTGTTCATCTCGTCTTTATGTTGACAAGATATTTCTGCGTGTCCGCAACACATTTCCCAACAAACCTTCCCTCCCCAGGTGATCAGACCATCCACTACGGTTCAGCACGAGGACATGGTTTGCAACATCTCCAAGTGGCCGAGGTCAAACAGTGGCGGAGGGGGGACGTTTCTTTTGGAAAGTCGTTGTTTCTTAGCTGGTGAAACTTCAAATATTTGTTATTTTCATCCCGAAATTTGGGGGAAGATGAACAAATTTTGACTACTCCCTGGAAGTTTAACATAGCCCCTGAAGATTTACTATCCCAACAGGAAAGTTGTCTTCCAACCATCATGTTTGAGGGGCGAACTGTTAAACTTCGGGGGTGTATTATTTTTCAAATTGGGTGGTTCAACCACCATCTAGTTTCTGTTTCTGTACCCTTTTTTTGCTTAATTTGGGGGCCGCATAACTCCAAAAAAGAACAAATGAAGAGTGGCATTTCAATGCTCAAATCACCATCCCACTATGGGTTTAATTGGCATCCAATAGTGGGGGGATCAAAAAAAAATGCAGATCTATGATCCGTTTTGAGGAATTTCCCTCAACAAAATAATGGTGCATGAAGTTTGGGTTGTTGGTGTCATAATTTCAATGACCGCCCTTTTCGTCTTCGACTTTTTTTTTCGACCCATACGGATGTTTCCGAAAATAGTGGGTTTTCCCCCCCAATCATCCATTAAAAAATAGGGTTTTCCATGATTTTCACCATCCATTTTGGGGGTTTTCCCCCTAATTTTTGGAAAACACTCCTACATTTTTTTGGGGGGTCCAAATTTTCGACGATTTCTCAGGTGACCAGCTTCCCCGACTTCATGCAGCGTTCGCTTTCGGTGACCTTGGCCATGTTGGTCCAAAGTGGTCGTTCATAGAAACCAAACATAGAAGTTGATGGTTCAACCAGAAATCCGGGATCAACGAAAACCAGTTAAGGGAAAGGTAGTTGAAATCTACCGTTATTTACAGGGGTTTTAGCACCATCCCAGGTGGCTGGCCGGGTATGCAAAATCAATTGACAGACATGAACTTCGACTGCTTGATTTCGAAAGATGGTTGCTAAGGAGAGTGCTTTACGTCGCTGGCCAGAGGCAATGGTGAACTAGTAACTATATGCTAAAGTGATAGGCTGCATAGGTTAGGGCTGGTAAAGAGTCAGGTGACACAAAGTTCCCCAGAGAAAAACACACAGAAAGGTTAAGACTACTACACCCCTGCAGCTTAACATGGAAGCTGGGTGCATATTTTGCGTTCTTTAACCTAGAAGTTCTCTTTTCAGGACATTTCCCCTGGAACACCAGGGAAAGAAACAACACCATATTGAGTTATGTTTGGAAATCCGATGCCAGAAGAAGATTTTGGCTTAGAAGCTGGTCAAGCAGCTTCACATGGATATCACCAGTGGACGTCAGTCCTAGGAATCAAAGGTTTGACCAGGGAAAAGTCACTGAATTGGAAGGGTTGCAAATTGCGAGTCTTGGACTATCTCTACATCCACCTCTTTCCTGAATCCATCAAAATTTTAATGGGACCTGAACCCAATGGACCCCTTTCAGTAAGTTGCGCTCGAGCTATTAGATACTCAGGTTTAGGGTCCGTTCAGTGGGTCCTGTTAGAGATTTCTTGGACTGAAGGTCTTTCTTGTTTGTGTTTCAACTTCTTCAATTCATGACGTATCAAACGTGGATCCAAACAGATCAAACGTTGGGAATCGGCCCCCAGATGAACTCGTGGGTGCCAGGCTCCGCCGAAGACCACCACGTTGAGGCCACCAGAAGTGGTTGAATCTGGAGAAGCTTGGCTTTCGAATAGCAGCTGGGGAGGATCTTTTGTATCGGCATGGTATCTTTGGTGTTTTGGTTACCTTGGGAACCCCTTAGCCATCTTTGAATCATAGCAGGATACGGGTGTTTCCAAAAACAGGGGTACCCCAAAATGGATGGTGTTTTAAGAATGGAAAACCCTATTTTTTAATGGATGATTTGGGGGTACCCCTATTTTTGGAAACCCATATTTTCAACGTTGGACAGTTGTTTTTTTCACCGCCTTTCTGAAGGCTTGCCTTAAATCACTTGCCGCCGAGGATATTCGCTTGCGTACATCACTGCCACCAGCAGGAGTGAAGTCAGAGGCGCCGGGTACCAAAGTAGTTGGCTGCATATAATGCTTTTTTTCACCATGCTTTTTAAAAGATGGAAAGATCATGTTGAAATTTGTAACTTACAGAAATCTCTGTAGGATTTTGAATGGCTCTTGTAAGTTTTACTGTACAAACATTTTTTGAAAAAAGCAGATGTTTCACATGTTTTGCCTTGACAGACCTGGGATCATCCAAAGATCTGCAACTGGTCTGCAGTGAAGTGCGCCTATTGGTGTCTTGACGCTTCGACTGGGAAGTTTCACCCTGGAAAATCTCCAGACATCTCGAGACGGTTTCCACACCATTTTTGGTGGTTTCTTGTCGAGAAAAGCTCCATGAAACTAACAGCGTTTGTTTGCACCTGAAAATTGATGGTTGAAAGTTGAAAGCCTATTTTCAGGGGCAAACAAATGCTGTTACAGGGAGGGTACAACTCCCATTATTTCCCTATAATAGGGGATGGTTAAAAACACGTCCGTAGGGGTTTAAACATACATTTTCTTTTAAGGATTTCCGACCTATTAAAGGAGGGATGACTTTATCTCCAGCACATGTGGTTCTTTCATTGAGCAGCCAGGTACAATTTGGTGGCAGAGCAAGCGACACCCATTCGATCGTGGGACAAAACGGCCAGGGAGCCCAGAAGCTAAACAACATACATGTACGTCATCTACATCGGAAAAAGAAACGTCATGCATGCTGAATGGGCCATTCGAAAAAATGTCATTCAGATGTTGTTCTGTCAGGTTGCAAGGGTTATGAATTGGTCATAGAGCAATTTTTTGTTCTCAAGCTGATGGATCTGGAGGGGCCAGCCACGTTGCCTATTGGGCCGAGCCCATGGTGGTTCTGGGAGGTCTTTTGTCCCATTTGCCCCGTTCGAGAAAAAAAGACATGCAACTTCTTTGGAGCAAGGTGCACAATCATATCCTGCAGATGTCAGAGGTGGAAATCCACGGTGTTTCACCGGTTTATCGGAAGTTTCTCAACTCCTTTTGATAATTGCGAATGTGTCACATGTAAAAAAAAGGTCCATTTTCACCGGTGGAAAAATGGCCATTTTTACCACCTGGAAGCGCTGAAACTTTGTTGGTGACGTTCCGGAGCTTGACATCCTGGAATGTGACATCCTTGGTAACAGACCTTGGAATATGCGTAACTAACATCAGGGCAAGAGATTTGGGCACATTCCAAGGTGCCATGGTAGTCATTCAAGAGGAGCTACTACAATGGAATGGCTACCATGGCACCTGGATGGTGGTTTCCATTGGAACCCCTGCGATGCCGGACATGGACGGATGATGCGTTGCGGGAACAAAAATCAAAAACACCAGATTTTTCAGTGCATGTCTCGGAGACGCCAAGCGGGAATTTTCACAATGTCCTACACGGGTTCTTCAATTTGATGCATTCCTGGATCAGCTACAACGAAGCAAAGGGTCGCGATTTCTGTACTACAGATCTCAGCACCATCAAAAGGAAGAAGCGCTCAAATTTGGAAGTAATGGGGCTAAGTGAGGACTTCAGTCTTCCTCCAGATTTGCAGATTCATTCAGTAGTCTTGAGAATAGCCAGCACAGGCTTGTGCATGTGGCTACACTATGATGTTTGTGATAACTTTCGTTGTTGCATTCGCGGCTGCAAAAGAGTTGTTCTTCTTTCGCTCTCATCCTCATGACATTGGTCAGCCAGCATTGGGCAGCCGCCTTCTAGGGAAGGTAGCAGACTTGATTTCCATTGCTCAAAGCTGCCTGCTGGCCACCACAGAGGCATTGCCACACTGGCTGGATAAAGCCAGCATCAACGTCAACATGTTTGTCCTCCATCCAGAAACGATGGCAAACTGCACGATCCAAAAGACATTTGGGCAAACCGGGGAGCTTCTTCCTGCACAAGAGGCTGCATAGCTTCGCGTTCAAAACTTCTAGTTATATAGTTCTAAGTTCATGTCAAGTTTTATATGCCACTCACAAGCAGACGGATGAAAATGATGCAAACGCATTGGCTCCTCCTGCGTGACCTCTTGGTGATTCACTTTCAAAACCTGCGTGATTCAAAATTCGATCTTCTCACGGCTCGCCAACACTCAAAACCTGTTGAGTCGTTGGAAAGCAGTGAGCAGATCGAATTTAATAGAGTCGTTAGTCTGACGCTTTAGGGTTGCGCAGACGAATCCGTCGGATTCACACAGCTGTGCGGATGAGCAGCTGTGTGAATCCGTTGGATTCTCGTCTGCGCAACCCTGCAGCGTCAGACTAACGACTCTATTAAATTCGCTCTGCTCACCGCTTGCAAGGCCTATGGTCAGCTGAGCTGCGTTAGGAATGTCGAGATTCCAAACTCCAAATGTCTCTTTCTGGACATGTGGAAAATTTGCCTTTAATCTTTTTCCAAGAGCAACGCAGAACTGGACATGTTACTTTATCTAATTACAAAAAGATGCGAATCGCTGAGTTGTTTGAGATGTTTGTTTGCCCCGCTCTCTATGCTCGATCATGTTTCGAAGCGAACGGAGTCACATGTCGTGCTGAGATTGCTGTGGGTCTTTGTGAGCCTTGAGCATGTGTGTCCGCAAGCTGACTGCTTATGTGTGAGAAACTCTGCGAGTCAGCTCGCATGGTACGCTTGTGGCCGTGTGCCTCTGTGCTATATAACTTGCAGATGGGTTGAGCTGTGAGTTCACCCTGTCTGTGTATCATTTTCTGTGGAAAACAGCAGAAATTGTGAATGGCTACCATGACACGCACACAACGGGGTTGGTTGTAGATTTGTTGTTTGGATGTTGGTTGGTTTTCTTGCATCAACTTTGGATTTGTTCGAAGTACACTTCCATTCATATACATATTTTGTGTACGAAAAGCCTTTGTCATGCAAGTCATGTGCGGTTGTCATGTAAGTTCCGAATTGCAGAACTGCAGTTTTTCTCTTTTTGCAGGGTTTTTAACACTCTGACAACCCCTACGAAAAAAAAGGAAACCACTTGCAGCAAGCCTCATTCGCTCAAAACTCTTCTCGGTTGATTCTCACCTTGCGAACTGCCAGGGTTTCATGGCCTTGGGCCACCGTGATCCTACAGCACCTGGTGTGTGCGTTGCCTTAGATCTTCATGAAAAACATCACATGTCGTGTTTTTTTGGTGTTTGGAAAAAAAACAAACGCTTTCTGAATCTGGTCAATCTTATAGCCGATATTATGAACATCTAAATCTACACTGCACAAAACACATGTACTATGTAGCTTTGATATTGCTGATATCATTAGTGTTAGATCATCTGATCCCCCAAAAAAGATGATCGAAAAATTGCACTTGTTGAATCTCCTCCTTATGCAGATGGAATTCCTCCATCTGATCTGAGGTGGCTCCCTCCAAAGCCAATGTCCTATAGCACTCACTCAAGGTACCTCCTTGTGTGTCCAATGGCCAATCCAAAAAAAAACACAAGAACATGTAGAAATGTATATTAAATTAAAATTCATATTAAATTTGAAGATAAATCAGTTTTGTCTTGTGCAAAGTTTGGATTGTTTTTTGTTCCACGAATTTCTGCGAGATTCCTCCTGACAGGTGAGCTGAGCAGCTGAGCTGACGCCCAAAGGGCCGAGCTGCGAGTCGAGTGGAAATGTCGTGCTCAAAAAGTGAGGGATTTTTTTCAACGATTTCGTTTTTTGGGATCCATCAAAAATTGAATGGGACCTTACCAACGGACCCCTAAGAAGGTTACTAGAGCTATTAAATACCCAGGTTTAGGGGTCCGTTCAGTGGGTCCTGTTGGAGATTTCTAGGATTGGAGATTGATGGGTTAGCTTTGGCCGACCACGAGAAGTTATAGGCCTTCCTGAAGCTAACAGCGAAATTCCTTTTGGGATGGTTGATGTTCAGGGGCAAATTGTTAGTTTCAGGGAGGGTACAACTTACAACTGCTTCTTCTTCAGATGTTTGCAAAGATGCATATTTGCAAAGGGTTTTGGAGCATGACATGTTTTGCTACTGCCTTTTTACATGCCTTGCAGCTATTTCTGATGCCCAGTGGCATGTCGTCCAATGCGAAAAGTCGCTGAAGGCAGGCACTGGTGGAATCGGGTGATGAAGTTGTGGGAGGAATGCATCACAACAGCAATTATGATGGAAAAAGTTCCAAGAATATTCTCCGAAATGGTGGTGAATAGTGGTGATTTTTAGCATGGTAGCATCCGTAAAACATCACCTTAAACAAACAAATCCAAGATGAGGCTACGGCAGGCATCCTTCTGTAATCGTATAATTCCTGTATAACTGGGTAGGATTCATCCCCCTATCAAGAATGATGATGATGATGATGATGATGATGATGATGATGATGATGATGATGATGATGATGATGATGATGATGATGATCATGATCAGCTACCTTGTTACACACCTTTACCTTGGATATGTTTCAAAAGCTTGCGACAAAGTTCCTGAGTCCTCCAGGGTCAGGTGCCGATTTCGATCCTTTGAAAAAACAACTCATGGTTTTTTAAATCTTCCATGTACCATGCAGTTCCAACTGCATATGACCTTTTTTTTTTTAAAGTGTATAGTTTTATTTACAGTTTATACATGATTTTATACATATTTTGTACATATTTTGTACATGTTTTGTACATGTTTTATCCCTTTCCCCTTTTCTTCATAAGTCCTTCAGGGCAGCAAGGCGACCTTTTTCTGCTGCTTCACCAAGACCCAACCAGTTGACCAAATTCTCCAAGATTTGCAGAAAAGAACTCAACTGATCAATGAACAAAGGGTCCCGGAACGGTGTTTAGGGTATATGCCGGGGATGAAATCCTACCCAGTTATTTTTGGGATTATTTCATAAACCATTGATTTTTGGATCCCTTTTAATTAAACTGGTTGTCTCTTGTTGATATATAAGTGCTGTTGGTGTATTTGCCTGCCCGTTTTTCCATGGACTCCGTGACCCCCGGGTTTCCAAAGTGGCTGAGGCGGTAGGGCTTGGCAGCCATCGCGCCATGGCGGCGGAGAAGTACGGGACCGAGCGACGCCCAGAGAAGCCAGGTGAAGTGGCAAAGCCGCAAGGTCCGCAAGGTGCGGTGACCGCCCGAGGCCCGGAAAGCTACAAAGGATTTCTAGGTGGTGGTTTCAAACATGATTTATTTTCACCCCTACTTGGGGAAATGATCCATTTTGACTAATATTTTTCAAATGGGTTGAAACCACCAACTGGATTTGGATTTTTGATCACATCAAGGTTTGAGCGATCTTTGCAACCTATGTTTTGTTAGCTTTATCTGATCAACCATATGCTTGTTCAAAGTGCATTGGAAGTTACAATTTCCCGAAACACCCTGCAAGTTAACATGGCAGCTAAAAATTAACCCAGCCGGGAAAAGGAAAAACATCTTCCAAACCTTCATTTTTGGGTTTCGGTTTCCATGTTAATTTTCCAGGGTGTAATTCTTTGATTCATATCCTTTCATTTTTTCGTGTTTTTTTGTATCATTTCTGTTCATGACCTATATATATATATACCTAGAACCCAAACGACCCTTATTTTGATTGGAAAAGGCCTTGTTCAAAAATGGAGGTCAGTTGGGTTCTAGGTATAGATATCATTCCTGCAATTCCAGTTGTGCTGATTGTGCAATTGCTCGGAATTGAATAGGCCGCCGGGTGTCCAAAGCTCAACCCAAGAAGCCCGGAGAGGACGGAAACGCGAAATTTCCCGAGCCTGTTGGCGTTTCGGCCGAGTTTCGGCCCGCAGGTGAAGCCATCAGATCGTTCAGAGAATGCCGTGACTGCAAGGCTTCTGAAAACGTCACTTTGGCCCAGCAGTGCTTGTTGTAAAGTGGGGAATTAATTTGTTGGATCTGTCGAATGATCGAATGCCTTCAGGTTATTTTGGTTAGAAATTGCTGAGTTTTCGAAGTTCAAAGAACTTTTCTTTGATGAAAGAGATCTGATAAATGCAAGCGATTCATCCGCTCAAATCCACTTCACTTCTTGCAGCTCTCAAGCGGAACTCCCAGCGCCACACTGGTGTCTAAAAGATCCAAAGCGCTTATGATTTGAAGTATTTTTGTAACTTACATTTTAAATGGACGGAAATGGTGTTTTCCAACCACCTCCCATTCGTAACGAAAATTGGACTCATCCTAAGTGAATGGCCAACCATTTTATCCAAATGGTTGGTGTCTTGGGGATTCCATTTAGATGTGAATTTTAACAAGGTTCATTTGATTGGATGTTGATTTATCAACCAGTGCCAAGGTTCCAAATGGTTGGTCTTGGGGTTCCATATTTGTATTACCAAGGTTGAATTTTGATGTTGTTTTTTTCCTGTCAAAGCCATTCTGGCTTAACCTTTTCAGCTCGGACTTTGATTGCTTTTGAAGGATTTTTCATTTTCTTCGCTAAGGAAGATGTGTCATTTCTTTGAGCGAGGAAAGTGCGCAAGTGGGGGACACTCAAGAGAGTCACCCAAAAAGCAACGGATGAACTCCGGACTGACTGACTTGGTGATGGCTGATGACCATATCCTGACCATATCCCTTTTCCTACCTGTTGATGGTTCAGAAAACCGGTAAACTCACCAGTTGTGTTTGGAGAATGTCCCATTTAAATAGGGTTTTAATAGATAAGAGGTGCTTGTTTGGGATTTCTTCCATCAACATTAAGATATATACTGATATACTCACATGATTATTGTCAGATCATCAGCAGTTCCATTTCTTCTTCTTCTTTTCGCATGTGCGAAGCATGAAGATCACTTCGGCAGGTGGTCATTTTTCATGGGACCTATTTTGGGGGAAACTCCAACAATGCAAACATGTGGCAATTTTTGGGTATTTCCCCTATAATACATTGCTTCGCATAATCATGGTTCAGTGAAAAATGGGTGTATCTCCAATAGTAGATACCTTTCAAAATATGACGCCATTTTTCCACTGAACCATGAGAATAGGCTTGGGTTGATTTCCCTTATAATAGGGTTGATTTCCCCTCTTTGTGGTAATTATGTTACCATTCCCAACTAACCATTCCAGAGCAAAAGGCTGGTGTTCCAATCCTTTTACCACCCTATATTACACTCCCTGAAACTAACATAGCACCTGAAAATAGGCCATCCCAAAAGGAAACGATCGTATTCCAACCATCCATTTTCAGGTGCTATGTTAGTTTTACGGAGGGTACCCTATTATTACCACCCTATATTACCATCTTGCTTGTTTCTTCCATGACCCCAAGGTGCCACCTGTCGCTATGCGCACAGTGCTTCCGAGCTGCGCCGCGCGCCGGATCTCCAAAAAACGTTCCGAACGACCCAGTGGGGGGAAAGGCAGTGCGGTCAGCTTCGATGGAATTTCCGGTGGAATTTTGTGAACTTTCGCACCCCCAGATTTTCATTAAAGAAAAATGGAATGACAAAAAATGCCACAAATATCTGAAAACTAAATCGGATAAAGAGGGTACTCATATTATTTTATGGATGATGAGATGTTTTGGTGAGATGCTATTTCTTTAGATGCTTTGATTGAGCATTGTCATGACTGCATCTCACCATCCCCATGAGGAAGTTGTGCAAAGCATATGCTGAAGGGCACTGTTCTGCAGGCAGAGAAACAGAGATTGGCAATTTGCAGTTCATACTGGTTGATGGTTCAGAAATCCGGCGATCACCACCTGGGATGGTGCCTTCAACCCTGTAAATTGTGGGATAAACTCCCAACCTCAACTGGTTTCTTTCCGGATTTCTGGTTGCTTAAAACAACAGTAGATGTTCATAGTCCTTGTGATTGTGCCAAGTTGAGCATCAGTAGATCCGGTGAAACCAAGGTGCAGTGGTTGCACAGCACAGACAAAAAAAGTCACACGAGTTACGGGGGTTATGACCGGAGACGCATGGAGGTGACGACTGCGTTTATGCCCATGGAGAAGTCCCGATCCTCAAATATTTTACAAAGGCAGATGTGTTGGATCAACAAACTACATGGAATACTGAAAAAAAACGGAGATGTTGTGGTACTTCTCTTCTTTGGCACGACCAACTGGTGTTGTATGTTATTGGATGACAATATTGAAGTTTGATTGCACTTTTCTGTGTTTCCTCTCATTTTTGACCTTGCCTTGCATCGTTTCCAGAGATGCCTGCCCAGTCATTGTGGCAAGGTACAACTTCGAGTCACCGATGGCATCTACAAAACACAGTAGGGTGCCAAAGACAATCTGATAAAGACTCACTACATGGGTGTTTCCAAAAATAATGGTACCCCCAAATCATCCATTTTAATAGGGATTTCCATTATAAACCATCCATTTTGGGGTACCTCTATTTTTGGAAACACCCACATCATCTGGCTGGTGAAACTTCAAAGACTTTTGTATTTTCATCCCGAAACTTGGGAAAGATTAGATTTCCATTTTGACTTGCGCATATTTTTCAAATGGGTTGGTTCAACCGCCAATTTAGTCATCTATGTTTCACCAAGCAACTTCATCGTGATAGATATCGACTGGTGGGATATCCAATGCTGGAAATTCCCACCCTGCCATGGTGATGAATTTTTCGACCTTAGGATGTGCCATTTCTTCGAGCGTGGCCGATGTTTGAAGGCCAATGAGTCACTGTGTGAAACGGTGGGAGGAAGGATGCAAGAAAGTGGACTCATGCCCCGCAACCCCCGCTATGGTTTCCGGTCTCACAGATGAAACGAAATGCGTCTTAGAGTCATGATGTTCTTTGTTTTTCTCTCTTTTTTTTGTGCTTGTTATTATGTTATATGGTGTTTCAGTTTCAGCTTGTCCTCTTGCTATGGGGCATTTTTTTCAGACTGAAGAATCTTCGTGCTTTCCTTGCGCGTTTTTTTCTGAAAAGAATGGGACTCCACCGTTGCAGGGCGAGCGTTGCAATCATGCACATGGCCCACAAGACTTGAGGGAGCCAAAGTCCAAGGCAGAGATTTTTTTTTCTTTTTCGAAATTTTGGAGGAAGGTAGGATTCATGTTTCCTTCATTCATATAAAGACTTACAAAGTTGAAGTCTAATTTATGATAATATATTTTGTATTTTGATATGTTTTTTACATTCATGAATTCCTGCAAAACAATGATCAACCAATATAAAGATTTACAGCGTTTCATTCAAATGATGTCAATGTTTTGGATATTGACATTCATATGAGTCAATGCATGTCATAAACATTCCCGGAATCTCAGAAGTGATTTTTCTGAGCTTTCAGGATGGTTGGAAGATCAGCGGTCCTACAGAGGTGGCAACAGACAGTGGGACATGAAAAGGTGAGCAATCAGAAGAAACACAGCCCCCGGCAGATTGTTTGTTGGGTATATGTTTAGGGGATGAAATCCTAGCCAGTTTTTTTTGTTTTTTTTCATGTTAAACTATTATTTTTGGGATCCCTTTTAATTAAACAACCAGGATTTCAACCAGCTCAGGTTGTCTCTTGTTGATAAGTGGAGTTGGTGTATTTGACTCAAGGCTTGCTACCTTTGATCGGTTCAATTATATGAGGGATGAAATCCGGGATTATCACAAGCCATGATAAGGATCCCCATTAACCAGCCAGTGTAATAGAATGTCACAAGGGTCTTGATCAATGCTCAAGTTGTGAAAAACATATGTGAAAGTGAAGATACATGAACTTGCAAAACCTTCGACTACCAGCTGTTGATGATACAACAGTTTTTTTTGAATCAAGAGAAACTTTTACAACAGCAATATTGTCAGAAAAGCAAGGCAACAAAAATACGAAAATGAACATTGAAGAAGAAGAAGAAGAAGGAGAAGGGGGATTTATGAAGAAGATGATGAATGGACAGGACAGAAACTTACATGAAAGAAAGGTGTCTGTTGTATCGAAGGCCTACACGAGACAAATATCAAATGTTTCATCCTTTTGCAGGTGGCTACTCCAGGCGGAACGGCATCACGCTTGCTTAAATCCAGTGAAGCCTGCTGAAAGAAAGACCTTTGCGAATCTAGTTGGATTTTCCAGTCACACACACAGACATTTTTTTTGAAGTTCTCCTTGGAATGTGTGATGATTAGATAGCAGTACACTGGATTTGAAGGTATGCAGACTTACAACAGATCTTGCCTGACACCAAAGTTCTGTCACAGGCCGTGCAGCCAGTACCCGACTCAGCATTCTTGTTGTGAACCTTCCCACCATATCAGGATTGTGATGGTTTCAGATGAGTTCAATGATGATGAATCCTCAGTTCAGTCAAATAGCCAAACCTATTATTAATATATTTTGTAATTTTCATATAGTTCAATGATCATGATTAACAAATATTGCTAAATATAGTTCATATTTCCTCATATTACATCATTTTTGGTTCATATTACCAAATATTACCACATATTTCCTAATAATGTTCATATTACCTCATATTTCATTTCCAAATATATCTTGCCATAACTAATGTCACAAAAACCCCTGATCTTCAACCGAGGTACCCCGCTGGAGTCACTGGATGCGAAACTGGCCGATTGATTCGTTATGGCAGCCGTTGGAAAAAAACAAGAGATTTTGCCATGGCAAGTTTCTCTGTAACGGTCCAAGAATCTTGAAAACATATGAATACCCGGAAAACAGCCAAGTTGGTTTGGTGAATTTCCATAACCTTGAACCCCCCTGAAAGCAGCGTTTTCCAGTTGCCTAAAATTATGGTACTTCGGGTGTTTTTCCAGGCATGAAAAGCAATTGAAAAAAGATCCATGTGAGGTTCCAGGCAGTAGATGTTAGGTTTCCAGATGCTTCCATCTCACATCTCCCCATTGCTTCGACTGCTTCGTAAACTCCGGGCATGCCAGGTGGCACAAGTCGTGTCTGTTGCATGGCTGCATTGTGAGTCAGATTTGGGATTGCTTTAAAATGCGTGGTGCTTCATCCATTGATTTTCGTCATCTTAGTGTCATTCTTAACAAAGTGAAGGAATCCTCACATGTAAATCACATGTAAATCATTCCAGAGTGTCATAAATCATAATACTCCCCGTCACCACGACCAGAAGTGCCTGTAGCAGCTCTAGCAAGAAGACTGGCGTACTCCAGTAACCACCACTGTCCCTCAAGTAGCTCTGAAAGTGGTAGTTCTGGTAGAGATAGTTGGAAGTGCCACAAAAAGATGTCCTATCAGAATGAGATTCTTTTTGTTGTCTCCTGACGATGTGAGTTGTGAAGCCTTCAAAACTGCATTTTTATCGTCGCTTTAATCTTCCTTTTTGGCAATGGGTGTTGGCCATTTTCTTTCCTCCTTGGCCCTTGGTGCTACTAGATTTCCTGTAGGGTCGTTTCATGTCGTCCACCAGTTTTCTTTCCGCAATGAACATTTAAGCTTTCTTTCATGAGATCTCTTACACTCACGGCGGATTCTGAAATCCTAAAACAAGGGTTCGCGAGGGTCTTTGCTTGGATCAGACATGATCAAACCTTGGTCAGGTTGCAGGAGCCTTTCCATATACTCCACCGCCCTAGCCTCATTTGAAAAAACATGGGTGTTTCCAAAAATTAGGGGTGTTTCCCCCAAAATGGATGGTGAAAATCATGGAAAACCCTATTTTTTAGTGGATGATTTGGGGGGTTTTAACCCTACTATTTTCGGAAACATCCACATGCACCTCATGGGACCTTTGAACAGTTTAAGCTTCCTGTCGACTCTCAGGCATGATCTCTCCGTACCTTGGCAGTGGGTGAACTCAGTATTGCTGTGAAACGTCCATGGCACCAATGGCAATGGAGATGAAGGGTGTCCAACTGCACAACCTGAACTTACCTAGACATCCAGTCACAGACACCGAAACTGAGAAGATATGACTGGATCCCACCCCAAAACCCACCTATTTTATCCTATTTTACACCGAATCTGAGGAGGTATGACTGGATGTCTGGGTGGTTTTGTCCAACCTTTCGATGAACGTTGTACATTTTCTGAGAGATGCTGTCAGCATTTGTGACTCAGGATGCCGTGGCCATATGGACAAGGTGTTGGGGAGGAACAACCCACAAACCATGGCGGGTTTTTTTCAATTTCTTGTGTGAATCACCAGGGCTCATCAATAGAAATCTATGGTAGTTTTGAGAGATTTCCCCGAAAAGAACCAGGGGCATTGTTTGAGTTGGCAATTTTTTTGGCCCCTGATCACCAACTTTGGGAATGGATTGGCGTAGTCAAGGCGAACAATTCCACTGGTCAACGAGTCTCCACAATGGGATTCAGCCATAGACGATATTGAAATCGTGAGCTGTTTTCTCGCTCCGATTTTTACTAAGGTTTCTAGGTGGTGAAACTTCACATATTTTCCATTTTCACCCCTACCTGGGGAGATGATCCAATTTGACTCTATTTGACTAATATTTTTCAAATGGGTTGAAACCACCTAGTTTTCTTTTTGCAAGTGTTTCTTGATGCACTTGTACACTTTTGGTTCAAGAAGCACTTGCACATTGGGGACATTCCATGCTATCCTGCTTATCACATTTTCCCCCCAACAATCTGAGCGGCCATTATCAGCTGCCACTTGAACGATTGAAAAGATTCAGTTTTGTACAAAAACCTAGTGGATGGACATACGAATATGACTGAATATGAATATCCATCCATTAGGTTGCAGAAAAAATACGAAATATTCCATCCATCCACGAAAAAATGGTCACTCCTATGACAGGAAATCTGTGACACAGAAATAAAATTCGAAGCGAAGCGGAGAATTTTGCTATCGCAGGCTTGGCGACACCAGAGTCCTACTACTTGGGTCCTTCGCCACAACCTTTTCCGTCCGGATCTGAAGTCCCCAAGTTTAACAGCGAGTTTACCCTGAACAAAGATGGTTGGAATACGCTCCTTTCCTATTGGAAAGGGTAACTTTTCAGGGGCGAGCTGTTACACTTCAGAGAGTGTATATCTTCAATATTTTTGGAAGGAGATGATGAATAAATATATAAACAACAAAACACTTCTAATCATTAGTGATTAATATAGCAATAATGACAATGACACCTGTCATCATTGCTTTCTTCATTATGTATTTCTGGCGAATAAACGATCAGTACATCTTCTGAATGCTGTGAATTTCAGGATGCCGCGACAACTAGCTCAAGAGGCCACATGGACAGAGGCGCAGCTTGCAACAACATCCTACAACAGCGGTTTAGTCAAATGAGCAACGAAAAAAGCGGCCCATGGTTATTTACTGTATGTATAGGGGATGCAATTTAAATCCTATCCAATTATATGGGGGATTATATAAGTTTTAATAAACTTATTATTTTTTGGATCCCGTCATTTTCATCCACCAGTATGACTCATGGGAATCTCGGTGAATCCAGGAGCTTGAGGTGGAACCGTGCGACCTCACGAAGCGGTTGGCGAGTTTAGATGCTGCCAGGGGATCCCAATGAGGGGAAGATGCCAACATGATGCGCTTGGAAGAAATCCTTCGAACTCCCGGGGAAAGATCAAAACTCACCCACTTGAGGTTGGTAGTAGTTTATCTATAGCTGAAATCTACCGACATTTACGAGTTTTTTGGCACCATGCCGTGGTGGTGATCTCGCCGGAATTTCTTCCACAGGTAACAAAATTGTATTCTCCAAGTTGGCAACTCTGAAACAGCCTTTGTAACAGCAAGTTAGCACCTGAAAATAAATGGTTTGGAAGATGTATAATATTCCCTACTGAAATAGTTAGTCCCCATTTTAGGTGGAGTTACACCCCCTACAAGTTAGCACCCCTCCAAAACTCCCTGCGAAAAAAAAACCTGAGACCTGCACGGACTTCTCGGCCGACGTGCGGGATCGGATCACGGAGGCGACAATTGGGAACCCGAAAAAAACGAAGAAACGCAAGGTTTTTGGTGCTGAAAAATGGATGGAAGATGACATTTCCTTTTGGGATGGCTCATTTTCAGGGGCTTTAATTGTTAGTTTCAGGGAGGGTACAACTTACAACTTCTTCTTCAGGATTCGTGACTTTTCCTTTGATTCCTCAATTTTTGGGATGCCTGCAAGCTTCAGGTGGCCATGATGTTAGGTTGAAACAGGAATGGTTTACCAAGATATCATACCCATGACGCATCCATGGGACTGGTATATTTCCCTACATTTACCATAAAAATCAACGAAAAAATGTAGGTAAATATACCGTTCGTCCCATGGATGCTATATGGGATACCGGGTAGATTACCTTCAGGTCATGATTTCCAAGCAAATCTCACATCCCAACAACTTGGCCACATCAAAGAGTCGATATCGTCAACATTTTCTCGGCGGAAAAAATCCCTGGATGAGTTGAGTTTGTCCATGAAAAATTGAATGGGACCTTACCAACGGACCCCTAAGTAAGTTGCTACAGCTATTGGATACTCAGGTTTAGGGGTCCGTTCAGTGGGTCCTGTTGGAGATTTCTTGGAGTTTGGTGGGTCGACCATTGGACACGGAACTCGAGAGTTCCCGGAAAAGGAGGGCTAGTAAAAAAAAGTAAAGGAAACCGAGAAGTTTCATCATCTCATGTCAACCGGAGACTTTTCTTAAAGCAAAAACATGTTTCAACTTCAACCACCATTTTTTGAAAAAACGCTTTTGAGGCACTGCCAAATCAGCCGGGGATCCCGGGTGAACGAACCGACTTGTACAATCAATTTGCAAGACGATTCCAGAAGAGTCGCATTTTTTGAGGTGTGAAATGCGTGAAACGCTCCCGAAAAACTCATCAAAGTGTGGTCGTCATAGTATGCATGCCGCAACCTGCACCACCTGGAGATGGTTAACAAAAAAGCACCTGTAAATTTTATGGGCTAAACAGAAGAAGAATTTGGGACCATATGCCAGNTATCTATCTATCTATTTATCTATCTATCTATCTATCTATCTATCTGGGTGTTTCCTTAAATGGTGGGTTTCCCCCCATTTCTAGTAGGGTTCAACCCATGGGTTTTGTTGGGTACCACCCCACCGTTTTTAGGAGTTGCCACCATCTATCCTTGTAATCATCAACCTCATCATCGGCCTGGCTGCCAGGCCGACCATCTGGAAGGCAACATCGGAAAGCTGGAGAAAAGACGGATCGGTCACGTATCCCCCAAACGGCCGGTGGAAGGTGTTGGTGGAACCCACCCCGGCAACTAATTCAATAGCTGTTTCGATTTGTTCCCTTAATAGGTGGGTGGTAGGTGATATATAATCACCCAATAGGCAATATAGATAAGTGGTATATAAGTGGTATATACTGCCAATTGGGGGATGATATGGTACCTACCAGAAGAAGAATTTGGGACCATACACCAGTCTGTATCACCAATAACTATGTACTGTAATTCAAAGCTATGGTTATCCTAAAATAGGATCCACCTGTAATACAGTTTGCGTTGCATGACGTACAGGGCATGTACAGATTCTACGACATTGCCAATACTTTGGCTCAAGATCGCATCTAAAAAGTGAGCTCGTGTGTGTGCGGTTTTGATAACTTTTGGTTATCAGCCGTAGTTGTTTTTCGCCCCAAATTACTACCGAGTACTTCAACCCGAACCTCGAGCACCAAGTGTGCTGCTCAGACCTTTTGTGGAGGCTGATCAAATCGAGGCGTGGTGGGCCTCGTGGTTACAAACAAAAAGTAACACATTTGGTCAAGGGGATCGAAGAGGGGCATTACGTTGATCGAGAACCATATATCTGCGAGACTGGCTGGCAGTACGCAAAGGATTGGGGCTTCACTGTAGTGTTGGACGTTTACAACCCTCATTACTATAAACCGGAGTCTCCAATTTGGGTAGCCGAGAGTGACACTGAAGAAGCTCAAAGGCCAAAGCCAAAGCTTCTGGAGTCTAGGCCTAAGACGAAGGCCAGGGCTACTTCATCTCGTGCAACTGCTGAAGAAGTCGAAGAGATTGAAGAAGAGGAGGTAGTGACAACATTGGTGAGGACCTTTCCAAAGATTGTAAAAGTGCCATCTCAGAAGGAGAAGCCGAGTCACATTCTTCCGGATTTAGTTGTTTTGTACGAGAAGGACGATCAGGGTAACTTTGTGCAGACGCGTGACACGAGGTTTTTCGCTGGGTATCGTTCGTATTACTCTACAGAGCAAAACATTCAATTGCAGGCGAAGGGAAAAGG
>DF240826.1:0-99781 GCA_000507305.1 Breviolum minutum Mf 1.05b.01
TTTGTAGACGTCTCCCTTAGATACATGCAGATACAGGGCAGGAAAAAAACAGCACTGGCGGTAGCTTCTCACTGGATTCTAGTGGCCGAGTTCACACCCCATACCACGCCATAGAATCATCAAATATCATCTATTGATCGACTATTTTTTTTCGTCCAATGCACGGAAATTGAAGATTCCAGATTCCAGTCCAGCAAATGCTGGCACGGCAGTGTGGCGGGAAATATCACTCCGACAGCAGCTTGTCCTCATCGTTAAGCGATTAAACCAAGGGCAAACCTCAAAAGCTTTCAGGCAGAGCGCAGTGGAACAGCGATTAATGGCACTGGAAAAGGATTTTTGTCGCAGCATTTCGATGATATTTGTTTGCGCAATGGTATCGGACTTGAATCCTCACTTCCGCAACATTGAAAGATTTCTCAAATACAGTAGAGTCACACTCTCCTTAAAGTGGATTGCATAAACTGCTCAAGAAAACACAAAGGGAAGCTGGAGTGTCAATGATTATTTCCGCTTTACAGAGGCGCTCGGGAGCAAAAGCCCTTGACTTGGCCCAGTTGCAGGTGACGCTGGTGAACTTGTGGCCGGTTGAACCGTTCATTTAGTTTCATTTAATTTATCTAGTTGGGCTTGTTCAGTAGGTTCTTTATGTTTGGGTATTGCCCAGTTGACTTTTTGCCAGGATGCCACATCACAGGAACGCTTCGTTAAGAAGTGCATCATTCTTCATGTAATTCAACGTATGTATATATCGACACAGAGCCTGAGAAGATCATTTGTTGCATGCTTGAAGCTGCAGTACTGTATGCAGCAGGTAGTTGTTCCAGTGGTGAAGGTTGGGCAACGTTTGTGGCAGAAAAAAACTGTGCAGGTGCTTGAAACAGCCATAGTGCAACTGGCCCCTTTGATGAGGTGCGAAAAAAGAATCATGGGAAAGTTTCCAACAATTTGAGTCAAATAACTGAACAATTGAAGTGAAACATGTAAAGTGACACGTTTTCAGAATCCGTAAGTTCACACGATTCTCGTTTAAAAAATTTTAAAAACGTGTGTGAAAACAACTAGGCCAGGCCTTTTGCAGCGATTGGAAGTGGCGGGTGGTCATCATGCAACATCCCAGGATTGCAGCCTCTAGCCTGAGTGGTTGGATTTGTCTCAGCTGCAGACCCAGATGGCCAGATGGCTAAAATCTCACCTAAAATCCAGTTATTTCAATATGTTTGGCCGGAGCCTGGAATCACGAGCAGGCTATGATAGGTATTTTGAATGACCTTCGGCCATCATGGTGAAGCAATCACATTTCTTGGTGTTTTGCTTCGTTTTGAGAGGTTGAGAGTGAGTGCTTTGTTGTTTTTCATCCTGCTCTTTCTTCCCAAGTTCACATCTTCATCTTCGCGAGGTCGTGACCTGGACGATATGGGCAAAGTGCAACGAGAAGATGCCTTGAGCAAGGCAATGACCACATGTTCACGAGCTGGTAATGAGTTTTCGTTGATTCATTGATATTTGTTGCACTACCGTAGCTGGTTGAGCTGGGCGTAGCCAGCATCGTTGATGATTCTTTGGCACTCTTTGGTCCTCAATTTCAAGCGCTCAGCACTGGCATGCATGAAGGTGATCTACGAGCTTTGCGGGGGATTGCAAGCACTACAACGTCCCTGGGCAGCAGACTCTCTGGCGAGTACTTCAACTTGAGTTAATGTGGCCTTTCTCCAGTTTGGGCGATCCTGATTTCCACTGCAATTCCCTGTGTCATTTGTCAAGCTTTGCCAAGAGTCAACCTCCTATGATGTTCTGGTATCCATGCAGTAGGTCAATTCACAGTACGCTCAGTTCTCAGCATGTAGGCATAAAAGCATTGAGATTGAAATGTGTTCATCAAGTGTCGAAAAATCCAGAAACAAAATCCAAGCCAAACCAATCAAATACAATATGATAATATGATACAATAAGATACTATATATTGTTGACATAATGCAATATTCTGATCTATTGTAACCGATTCGCATGTTGTGATATGATATGATTCAATAGAATAAGAACGAAATGAAATGTAATGTTTTGTAATCCGATATACAGTAATGTATTTTGATATTATGTCATGATACACTATTAATTTCAATGAAGAGACACGTCGTGATTTAGGATAGTATGGTATAGTAATTCAATGTAAGTGAGTATTTTATTTGTGAATACTTGTACAGACTATATCATTGTCATCTACTATCATAATATAATGTCATGCAATAGAATATCGTATAGTTTCATATGAGTTCGTATATTGTCATATAGTATTACGTAGTATCACATCAGGTCATGTGAATTCATATGAAATCACACCATATCAGATCATAGCATATCATAGCATATCATATCATATCATATTATTTCATATCATTTTGGATCAGTTCAATTATTTGACTGATGTCATAGAATTTCATATTATTAGTTTCATATACAAATACTAGTTTCATATGATTTCATATCATTTTGGATCATTTCATATCATTTCATACCATATAAAGTCATAATATAGTATCATGGAAGATTATGTAATGTCATGGATTGTCATAGTATGTCATCTAAGATCATCGAAGATACTATCATATATCAAAATTCTATACAAAGGGTGCAAGATATCACATAAGTCTTACTACATAATTTGTGATGTGATATGTTATATACTACATATGGTATGAAATAGAAGATATCGTAGCAATAGAATCAGTCAAGATAATGCAATTGGAGATTACATGGATCTAAATGATATATAGGGCAATATTATGTAGGATTCGACTTAATATAACGTAAGATTCAGCATAGTATGATATTCATTCAATAGGGACTATATTAATATGTATCGAATATGTGTATGTATTTATGAATAGGTAGATATCATTGTTTGTATTGATTCGATATCTATGTATACCGGTATGTACATGTGTTTGCATATATATACTGTATATGTCATGTATTTTGGTAAAGCTTGTGTTTGTTGACTGAAGCATGAAGCTGCACTGTTTGAAGGTGCGTTCGCTTGTGACCCTACTCGCAGGGTTCAGCTATTAATCTGACATCGTGTGTTCATATCATATCCAAGTTTTAGCACTGTTCATAATCATTTGTAAGTGCACATTCCAAGATGTATGGTCAAATCATGTGGAGAAATGCACGCGAAGCCATATGGCCCTGAAAAAATTCGCCTACTTCTATTCCAGGCTTGTGGAAGATCATAGAATCATATTCGGCAATATTCGATAGATACAAATTGTACCTCTTTCGCACAGAAGGTGTGCAGCCACAGGTCCAGGTTATCATGTCCTTCTTTGCTACTCTCCCTTTCAGTCCCACGAAAGGCATTGGTACTTAGGCATTCTTGTTGAGCTCACGTGTCCTTGAAACAGAGATGTCAGCAAGGGTGCCCATATATTGCTGGCCCATATATATATATATATATATTGTTTTGCCTTATTTGTCCCTTTCAGCAGTGTTTGGCACTCACCCGAAAGCAAAGGCTTGATTTCATTGCGCGGTTTGATCGATCTTTGCCCTTCCACAATGCGTTGCGCGCAGAGTTGCTATGAGGAGGTCGGTGGCGACGGGATTGCACTGGCAGGGAACGCAACAGTTTACTTCTCTGGGCTTAGAATGGACATGATACAGTGTGGTGCAAAATCTCTAGGAATCAAGCAAATGTTTGCATTTCATCTCAGACCTAGAATTAATGCTATATCTATATCAAAACAGGACCAATATTTGAATGCAGAGGAACTGGCAACTGGAGATGTTGATATGATATATAATCACGTGTATATAGATATACAGTATGTTATATATACATATACGTCATGCAGCCATCAATGATTATATATATGGATCCATCAATGCATTTGTGGTGGGCCATGAGGCGCAACATAGCTTGTACCAACTGCTGATCACCTTTGACAAATGTGGTCTTCAGCAGGCAGACAACGCCAGACCTGGAGGAAAATATTGGAAAACGCATCACAAAACGCAGAAACGCAAAATTTGATGTCTAGTTGAGTAAATCAGAAAAACATGCAGCTCGTATCATGTCTCCACCATACCTGATTGAAAAGCTGATTTATTGTTCAAAGGGAAAATGTAGCTACCCATAGCAGAGTACCCCAATTACATACATCAACATTACCAACTATTCATGATCTGAAATATGTTTTGGGAACAACACCTAATGTAATGACACCACCCTCCCACAAGCACGCAGAATTACTTTCAATTTATGTCCCGGGAGTTCCCTTAGATCATAGCGACAAACCAACCCGCCAGCAAATTCAAACAGACAGTTGAAACGACTGGGCAGTTTGTTGTTAGTTCCTTGTTCAGTGAGACACGTCTGCAAAGAAAAGGACGTGTGAAATCTTGGCATGTGTCTTTGATTTGGATTTGCAACCAAGAGCTGCGGAGTCGTTGTAAAAACAAACATGTGTCATGTTTATTCATTTTTCCCATGCCGAGACCATTCTTAGATCATCGTAGATCATCCTTGCACCAGGTTGTTTTACCAGCACAGTACAAGTCAGCTTCTCAGTTTCTGGGGTGAGGCAGGTTTTGGTTTCAAAGGAGCATCCTGCGGTCTCACCAGTTTTTTCTTGCTAGGCGCATGTTGGAGGATTTGATGCGACCCTGAGTGGGTAAGATGGCATGGAACTGCGTTTTGCACCATGAGCTGCGTGTCCCCTAAATATTGGTTGCGTTGAAGCCCTTGGACAGATTAATTCTGATTTCTTATTTGCTATTTGCATATATTTGAAACAACTCTTGAAGCTTGCAATTGTTGGAGTAATGCCCAGCTCAGGGCGATGCGAAAAGTCCCTTCCAGTGATATTGAGGGAATGGTTGACCAAATCCTACCCCGGAGAAGGCTTTTCGGAAGCCCAGCTTTCGTGGCTAGGAAGGTCCACCATTTTCACTTTGTGACTACGTGCTACGTGCACAAGGCGAAGAAAGCATGTCACTTCAGTGGTCAAAATCCAAGGGTCTCGATAAGGATCAATGCTGCGACTTTGACTGCGACTAACCTCCTTTTAAGCAGATTGAAATAGTAAAGTATCCATTTTGATGCCATGCTGCGTTGAGATTCTCATTTTTTCTCGTTCACCTGCAGCTGTATGCATCATTCTGTATCTAGATGGGTTAGAAGCCCGCTGGTCAAGCATGTCGGACAGCTTCCCACCCCCAACTCCACGAATTTGACATGGATCTTTGATGTACACCGTAAGCACACATTTTGGAGAGAGGGCAATGACCCTTCGATCGTGCTGATCGCCAATCGCCATGTGCCAAGAGGAGCTGCGGAACATGATTTGGGAAGGGAACTGTCCAGGGTGTGTTGGGAGATCAGTGTTTTCATAAAAAGGCATGAGATTAACATAGATTAACAATATCCAACGATATCATACGATATCTATAACAATATTTTCCAGTATGCTCCAGTATGTTGTTTTTTTTTCTTTTTTGAGAGATTTTTGCATCTGAATTATTTTCAAAAGGAAAGACATAGCAGATTTAAATCAAATGATAGATAATGATACAGTATGATAGAGGTATTTCAGTATTGTTATAATGATTATTATATACTATATATTACCGAAATCTTGGAGTCAGTTTTATCTTGAATACATGTTAGTACTTATACACCGAGTGTTGGTGATGTGCTGTATTTTAATGTATAGAACTCAAAGGACTATATCATCATCATGACTCATATTATTAATATCCTGCAGTGCTGCAGCTTGATTTTGATAAATCGCTGAGAAAATCAGGAGAAGATCCATCAGCTTCAGGAAGTTTGTGGCATTGACGAGCAGGCAAATCTTTCACAAGAATTCGGATGTGGCTATGGCCCCTATGAGCTTTGGGGGGAAACGGGGCCATCGTCGATGGCACATAGGTTTAGGTCTCCATTTAGTTCACTTCTCCAGGGAGCGCGACACTTGCTGGAGGCAAGTCAGTGGAATGTGGAGGACAGGGTCATATCAAACCAATGTCAGACTCCAAAGTGTCCAGCAGATAGTTGTCGGGTTGGACCTTTAGCTTGCGGGATTTTCTCCAGAAACAGATGTGCTGTTGCGGTCTACCTCTAATTTGATATATCCATTAGACACTTCCAACTCCTTCGAGGATGCGCTTCACCTACACTTTGCTGACAGCCAGGCCTTGTCTCAGGATGAACCTTTGTCCCACTTCACCATTTTGTGTATGCAAACACTTATGGCTCATTCCATTTCGGCAAAGATATCACAGAACTACCCGCCGAATCAAAACAAAAGAGCAGGATCCCAGGAAGCTAGAAAGCAAAAGTTCAAGACTCAAGAGACATCAATGCTGTCCGTGCAGAGAGGTGCCTAGTGCTGCCAGCGCGAGCGGATCGAATGCTGGTTTGGCCGCTGGCCTCGCGGGAGATGGCTTTCTCAGTGTGGTGAGGAATGGCTACGCCAATGCCGCCGCCAGGAGACATGTATCCACATGTATACAGTTATACCGCCAAGATCATCCAAGATCCAAAGAAAAATATCTCAAAATATGCATCGTGTTCCAAGCGATTTTAGGGCTACAACTCGCACCTGGACAACTCCGATTTTTCGTTGCGTGACCTCTACGTTGCGAAGAGAATGTGCAATCATGTGCAATCCATCGCATTCCATTGCATTGATCCGTTTCTTTATCATCTATAGTTTGTATTATTTCATCTTGAATTTCACCGTATGTACCTCTGCGAAAAAACGAAAAAACGTGGGAAGTAGAGTTTTTGTCACTACGACTACTACTACATTCTTTTTACAAAGACATCAAGACAGCATATGTAAAGCCATGCCGTTTAGCGAGAGTAGGTATCAGCATCTCATATGTGCTCAGCTTTTCACATCATGGGAGGACGGCGGATGCACCTACAGCCGGGCCCCAGGAGCTTGACGGGGTTCAGTTTTGATGCATACTGTAGTCATTTGACGATATTTGATGATAGAATTGAGTGTGAGCCTCTCTATGGGCTTGCATCAAGATTGATTCCCTCCCTGACTGGCTGAATTCTTGATGCTTTGTGGCTATTGGTAGTGTTGAGCCCTAGGCAAAGCGGAGTCCTTTTCAGTGGTCGAGCGATCTTTTTGGGTGTTCAGGGTCTCAGGGCATCCATTCTCTGCCTTGCAAAGATACTCCTTTGTCAGACGTGTCGCCTCAATGTCGATTCAATCAGCGGCGCAGCAGTTTGGTAGAGCAATAAACCGGGCTGCGCCAGGAGAAAACATTTCTTGGCGCAATTTCGAAAGTATGGACAACTGCAAGCCAGGCCACATCTGTTTCACTTTCCAACTGACAAAATCTTCCATGATGTAAGGCTAGGTCCAGGTCCGAAAGAAGTTTCGAAATGTTTGGAAAGCTTCCATGATGTTCGATGCTTACCACAAAATGTTGGAAGGTTTTTTTGCACCATTTGAAGCACACTTTTTTGTCTCAACACTTCTTTCCAGGCTTTACTTGGAGTGGCTTCCGAGGTGCCATGGGATCGATACATAGAAAAGTTTGATACCTTGGATTCTTTTTGACATGGCGTGGCAGCGTGGCATGACATCATAATATATCATGTATATATATATATATACGTATATATATATATATCAATATATAGATATCATAATCCTTTGCACACGATACGTTTTGCCATGGCAATAGGTCTGAAATTGATGAAAAGCGACATAGAGCGTTTGAAATTTTCAAGGTGTTTCATCTTTTTCCATAAACATCTTGCTTTGATCACACTACATATATCTATACTTCCTTTTATTTACTTTGACAGTTCTTGTTTCATGCGAGGTCGGTATTGTTGCATCATATCGACTGGCAGCTTTATTACAATTCAGTACTGTTCATATCCAAATCTTATCAAATCCTGAAGAGGTATTGCTCAAAGCCAATGGTAGGTATGTTGCCATGCCTCCATTTTTTGAGGATTTTCAGCAGTGGTTCCAAGACCGCTACGGTCAGCCTACGCCGACTTTTTGTAAGGCATCTTTGGGAGGGACAAGGTGAAAGACAAACAATCGAGAAGATCCTGACTTGAGTTTGTGATTTTGATTTGCATGGCACTTAAATGAAGTGAAATTGCTAGCTACTAGTCTGTAGTTTACATATTACATCATATTACATGACATAGCAGATACAATAGAATGTACATTGGATGTTATAGTCTTTGTCTTCTATTTCACATCAGCTTTCAGGCATGCCTCTCAAACTCTTAGACATCGCTGTGATTTTGTTCCTCACAGAGGAGAGTATTATATCTCATGTGCCACTTTCCAGGTGACGTTTGGAGATGCTGTGCAAGCAGCACTGGCCGAAAGAAAACTCTTGATGGCATGGTTTCACCAGGACAGGAAAAACAGCCAGAAGGGGCCAAAGAAGTAGCTTAGAGTAGTAATGATTGCAGTTACAACAAAATGCTCTCACCATTTTGTATTTTGGCCATGGTAGTTGCTACAATTTTGTATCAGTGTAGAAGCGCCTGGTTCAAATTGTGTGACTCGATGGATGGCTGATGGCCGGGTGAAAGGAATCTGCAACTGTCGGGGGTGAAGAGAACCTTGTAGATGCATTCTTCCTTCCTTCCTTCCTTGCTCACTTTTCAGAATTTTTCAGACATGATTAAAATTTTGTGACCAGTTGACCCAACTACGCAGAAATGCAGAATAGAAAAAGGGCTTAAGGAAGGCCTTATTAAGTGAGAAGAAGGGTGGTTAATGACTTCTAGTTAAGCTCGCCTATCAGGAAGAAACTGCTGCCACAGAACAGCTCTGCAGGCTCTTTTTCATCAATGTGGCTGAATATGCAAGCGTGTGTGATATTGTGTGTGTGTTTCAGAACTCAGGATGAACCAAGCAAGTCGTGTAACATTTGATCCCCAACTTGGTGAGATGGGCTCCGTCGAAGGAACTTGATCCGTTTGTGAATGGTACAATAGTCTAAGACTGTGTGCTATGCATGTGCAGTGGGGGGGTCAAGCGGCATGCGTTTTTGAATGATCTGAACAGATTGCGACAGATTGATTTGATGGCCTGAAATGTCATTGCCAACTCTGGTGTTTGGGGCTGCAGCTTTGGGACAGTATGCTTTCTGTCAGGGAAGTACTACAAAACGACTTGGTTGTCGCAAGCCTGGAGGAGAAGTGTACAAACTTCCTCACAAAACTAAAGTGTTCCAAATCATTTGATGCTCGAGATTTCCAATTTCCCTTGGTGCCTTGGAAAATCAGGAGGATTTCCTTCTTTGGGCCGGCGACATTGCTCGGTTTGAGCCCTCTCAAGTCGCGAGGCTTCTTGGGCTTCAGCACTTTCCGGCACTGGTTCTGCTGCAACCTCTTGCCAATGACTGGCATGCCAATTTGTTTGTAGCTCAGAGGGCTCCAAACACTTTCGAAGGTCAAACCTTTTTGCCATTGAAATCTTTCTTTGATCATTCTGACAAAACCAGGATGATGCATTTGGCCAAGATGTGCAGACAGATAATATGTTGTAGACACAGGTCAAATTTCAGAATCCATGATTTATTCTTGATACAGTTTCAAAGAACCTTACGAGTAATTTGGCACTGTCAAGAGACAAGGACAAATGCTTTTGTGTATCATAGCTTCTGATTGAAACTGACAAATACTGACGGCCTATAATATTTGTTTGTGAAGCTGAGTTTGAAATAATCGATTTGTTGAGCTTCCAAGTTGCACAGACAGATTTGACCGGAGATTGAGAGAATTGTGAAGAGCCGATGTATTATTGGGTATCCAGAAAGATCTATATAATTATTGATCAATGACACCATTGCCTGACTTTCAACAGTCTAATGGGAAGCTAATGCTACCCAAAAAAAACTCTGCAAGTTTTCTGCCGCATTTTGTTTGAATATATAATACTTTTAAATTATTATATCCCATCATAGGGCAGCCCTGTGGTTGGACCTTGGAATATTGGGGGAAGTTGCAGCAGTTGTTACTGACTGACAGTTGTTTCCCAAGTCCTTGCGTGGAATGGCCCTTGGGCACCTTTTGTGGCGCATTGCATCGGTGCCCGTAACGCGGTGGTCTGAAGGGAGGGAAAGGGAAAGTACCAAGGAAAAATGCCGAAAGATTGGCCAAAAAAGGAGGGGGGTACCTTACTGATATTTATACAGAGATCAGAGATCTATCAAGTATTGAAAGAGGAAAGGATGGTCAAGGTATGTTGAAAGTGAATGAATGTGAAATTGAGATATGATTCCCTCAGCTTTGTGTCAGAGTGGGAGCTGTGCTGATTGATTAGCATTATCTTTGTGACAAAGAAGACCGGTTCCTGGGGACAATACGTACGATCTGGACACCAGATGTCAGTCTTTAGCTGGTCATTTGAGGGAGATCGCTGCCACCAGGTTGACTGACTTTGGATAGCAGCAATGTTGGTGGTGTTGTCGTTTGATGTTGAGGCTTGATGATGTTCATCAAAACTGCCGGATGGTTACTGTATCCACATGTACCCTTTATGTCATGTTCATGTTCTTTTCATTCCTTTGTTCGTCCTCGGTCCTCGCATGCATTCATTCGTGCGTGCGTTTCTTCCGTCCATTCATGCATGCATTCATGCGATCGTTCATTTGCTCTTTCTGTCTTTCTGTCATTCATGCCTGCATGCATTAATTGACTGACTGATTGATTGATTGATCGATCGATCGATTGATTGATTGATTGATTGATTGATTGATTGATTGATTGATTCGTTCGTTCATTTATTTGTTCACTCACTCACTCATTCATTCATGCACCATATAGAATGAATCATATCAATTCTAATCCTACATTGGCCCTATATGACGAATATATTTCATTTCAACATATTTCCTGATTTGGAATCAAAGAGGTTTCTTGCATACACCTGAATGCCGGCCCACATGTGAGTACCATATGTATAATGTATGAATATAGATCATCTCAAAGCACAACTGAGGTTTGTTGCAGAGGATGGGTCCCCGGTGGACTCCGACATGGTGCGGTCCAGATCAGCTGGTGGATTGGTGGATGGTTGGCCGAGCAGATGGAAGCTGTGAGATTTGACCTGGAAATATCTGGAAATTAGATCCCGACCTTGCGCCAGGTCATTGCAACAATCCAGATGACAGCGCAGGACTGGAGCACAGTGATCACTCTCTGAAGAGCTAGTGGTACTATGAAAGTTTGGTTCATGGTCACCTGAAAGTCTATCTTTTGGAGTTTGGCTGCTTATGTGGCTACTTCCGCTTAAATGTTTAAGACCACGGAAGAAACCAAACACTGAGATTGGATGGCACTGGCGGCAACGCCGGTTGTGAAAACGTGAATTAAAACGTGAAAAGATGCGGAAGATGATTGTGTTATGAATTGATTGTGCTAGAATGTGCATTTATGCTATCATGATTCAATAGTGATCTGCTTTTGTTCTTCAGACTTTCACTGTTAAAGAATATTTGTTCTCCCTCCCAGACGACGAGCCGTTCGATTTGGCATAAAGTAGCAATGAGCCAAGTACATGTGATAAATTTAAATGTTCATCACAGATTATCCTTTGGGAACAGTTTCTAAAAGTCCTAACATGTTTCAATGCTCTGGCTACTCACAGTGCGACATCCTTGAAGATTCCAGAAATGAAACCAGAGGACTACCGCGAAGAAGTGCGAAATGTTCGGGACACCGGAGCTGGCAAAGCACAGGGGAAGTGGATGCAACAAAACTGACCGTGTAGGTAGGAGGTAGATGTCTTGCCATTGGATGGGTCAAATCAGAATCAAATCATACATTATAATACTTGACAAGATTAGGACCAGCTCATAGCACATGTTATGTCCACTTTGACAGCACCCAAATCCGATGTGAATCTGCCAAGTGTACACCAAGTCTACCAGATCTTAAAGGCTAAAGTTGCTCCCCATTAATTTCTTTGTGCATGTGACAGGAGGAGATTCAACGACGTGATGTGCAGCTTGCGGAAGACAGACTTTTGCGAGAGCAGCAGGTAGGTGGACCCTGCACAGGGTTGTGGAATGTTGAGGAAAAATCTACAGGTGGGCGGAGTGAAATTGGAAGTGACCGGAGAAAGAAAAACAATATTATTCTCTCATACAGTGCTAGCTTTTTTGAATTCTTGATGGTCTTTTCTTCGGGAACATCAAAACATCAGAACCAGTCCAAGAATATTTGGCATTTGCAAGATCCGCTGGCTGTTTCTCTAATCCTTGCAAGTCAGGGCTGTTCCCCTCACCACTATCAACAGTGAATCTACAGGATAAGTTTCTGTATTCCCTGACCCTCGGTGTCACTTCACAGGAGTGCACTTGTTCAATACTGCAAAGGACCGAGAATATGAGGAGGCATTGCTTGCAGATCAACTCGCAGCTGTCCGTCGAGCTGAGGAGGCCCATTTTGCAAGATCTCTAAGATATAGCCTTTGTTCTTGATCCAATGCCCAAGTAAATCCAGAGGCATCAACCGATGTTTGAGAAATCGCCGCCGTAGGGTGCGCGTTTTTTCGCTGCAACTGATGCTTTTTGAGGTTGCATTCCACTTTGGCAAGTCATGCAGGACAGTCCTCCAGCGAATGAAGCCCCAAAGACACCAGAAGTGTCACAGGAGGCGCCCCATTGGAACAGATCTTCAATTGTCTTCAAACTTGAAATGAAAATTCAAATTGTTTGGCGCAGCAGGGAAAAATCTTGGATTTCCTCATTGCATCCTCTAGAGTTACTCGGGGTAAGAAAAAAGGCTGACAAACTACAATCACCAAGGGTGCCTGGCTGAACGTTTCATCCATCAACTAGGCCGAGGCTGAGGCCAGCTCCTCGGAAAAAGCCAAGGAAGCAGCTGCCAAAGAAGCAGAAGAGGAGACGAGACGTCGCAGTTGGGGGTTGTAGGAAGACAGCATCTTGATGTTTGATTTGTTGCAGCGGCTGGAACATGCCAAAAGAGTGGATGGAATTTACCATAGTTCAACTGGAAGTATGGAATCTTCAATCACGTGTTCGAGATCAACAAATTGAGACGTACTGGGAACGCTTGTACCATGTATTGAGTTGAGTGGGCAGGGCTCGTAGCCTTTGAAGCATCAGCAATCAATTCTGTAGAATTATGTTGATGTGCAGAGAGCTGCAAAACCTGTTCCTGTATACTGTATAAACTTTGAAACGTTTGAAGTGACAGATCGGTGTCCCAGGAGTCCCAACGCCAACGACGTAGGGAAGAGATCTTGGCTCAGCCGGAGCCGACGGTGCGGATCAGTGTGATGCTTCCGATAGTATCCGTGGATCGAAGCTTCATAAGTCTTGGATTGACCGAAAAAAATGGAGCATTGGACATCATTGGATAGTGTTTTGCTGTGTTTTTCTGGTGAAATTCGATTTTTGTGAATTCTGCAACGACCCTCAGATTTTTATGTTCACGTGACCGACTTCGACTGCCCTTGGGATCTGTTGATTCGCCAGGCTTCGAGTAGCACCGCAAGGTGGAGCATGGAAGTCGCCGAAGAATCTGCCGATGAAAAATCCCGTTTCATCGTTGACCTTTTGTACATGCATAGCCAATTGTAGCACGAAAAAACTGAAGATGAGCACGCTTGTCTATCTTGTTTGCATGTGCCCTACTAGCGCGCTAGTATTTAACGTCTCTAGCCTTTATTCATTAGTTTCTACCGAGCCATGCACTAATTGAGCCATTCATCAGGATTCGTTTGCAGCTCCCATCCGGAGAACGTCTGCAACGTACCTTCTCTGCCACCCAAGAATTGAGCGAGGTTTGGGGATGGGAAGGAGCTGTGTCAGTTGCAGGGATGTGTGCCAAAACTTGGGTCACGTTAAGGCAAAGGCAAAGTCAGTAGGGATTTAGAGAGAAAGTGCAGTACCGTTTGCAGAAGAGTACTACATTGCTACTGTAGATCCATTCTTGAAAGGCTTGATGTGGAAGCAACAGGTACAAGAATGTAATATGATGGATACAGATGGCGTTCGGTTTGCATGAAGGATGTCCCTGTGCACAGGCAATCACTAGGCACTCTAAGTGTACGTACTTTATTCCATTGCAAGGGGAAGAGAGTTCTCTGGAGACCAAGCGATGGCGGGATCTACAGAAACATCCTGAAGGAACACACTATGATTACACTTTCAGGTTGAAGTGATGTTTGCCGCTTGCCATTGTTGAAAGCTATGAAAAATGTGAAAATAAAATAAAATTAGAAAAATACATCCGGATTTTGTTGGCAAGACTCAGTTGATTCGTCGATTTCCGGAGGTGTATGACTGGGCTCACTGCTGCCGACCAGTGGCGTGCCCGAAGCATTTTGAGCTTCACCCTTAGTGTCATTAGCTAGAGCGTTGGGTGGCAATGCTTCAATTAGAGAGTGTACCGTGTACCTATATAATTATATATAGATATATATTGATATAATGCATTAGAATCATAACGACATGCTTTTACTTCAAACCGCATGGTGCAAATGATTGCATTGTTTGGCTATTGGATGTTGACTTGCTATATTCATGCTGCTGATTCTTTATTGTAAAATGTGTATCGCACAAGTCTTTAGCAACTTCGTCATTTGCCATTGCTTTCTATTTGTACAGAAATGTGGGTACTTGCTGAGAATTTCAGGCTTTGCATCAACTTTCCTGCTCGCAGCCTCAAAGATAGGCCAGTCACAGGGTGCTTCAGCTATTTTGTCAAAGGTGCTGCACTGCTGGAGGTCGGTTATTGCCAAAATGCTTGGTAAGGTAAGCTTGCTTGGTATTGCTTTACCGAGGCTGCGTGTTCAGACAGTCTCACTAGCCGGTGCCTAATCTTGTCCAAATCCAGTGGAACTTAGCAATAAATAAGTATTAACATGTATTAAATCTGTAAACTTTGTTTCTGGTCGAATCAATCTAGTCATACTTTCCATGGCCATTCTGCTTTCATATATTCTGAGATTTCAGCTCGAATGCACAGGTCCGCCACGTTAAAGGCGCGCGGGCATGTGACACGTGACAGCTCCTTGAAACCCTACAAAGCCCTCCTTCTCGGGACATTATCCTGAGACCTGATAAGGTGAGATTGCAATCATTTTGATGTTTAGATTTGCAATGTGAATGAGAGGCACTGACTTTGTAAGAAATACAGTAGCCATCAACAAGAACTACATACAGCCAAATAATCGATATTGTTTGATTAAAGATTATCTATATTACACAAATCTAGAATCCAGAATCATCCTGAAATCAGGAGCTGGACTTGGTGCCTTCTGCTGCATTGGTTCTGAAGGAGTCTGAGCTTGCGGAGTCATAGGCTACCAGCTCCTGTTCCTGTGGTTTCGTTGGAATCTCGTCTATCAGCTGGTATATGCTGGTATCAAACCTTGATCTGAAGTCTTCTGCGATACTGGTCGTGACAATGATACTGATGGTGATAAAGATCAAAAGATAAGAGTAATGAGGGTGTGAGGATTTCATATGACAATGTTTTGTGCATAGGATATATCTAAATATATTGATTATATGTTGATATATGTTGTTTTGTCGGTTTTGTGGTCTGAGAAGAATTCATCAAACGTTGGTATGTGTTTTATACATCGTCAGTCAGTGAGATGCACCAATGTTTGATTCGAAGGTTTGAAAAAGTGAGCGTTCATGGCACACAAGAGAAACTCTGATTGATGCTTGTTTGTAAGAGCTGTTATTCAAAGTGTTACCTTTATCTCCACAACCTTGTTCTGGAAACCATAAATCATCATAGATCCCAGAATTCCTAATTCCTGAGTTGGCTGCACTCAGAGTGCAATTGCTGATCGCCTTCGCCCGAAGCATTTGGCTAGAGCATTTCCGTAGTTAATCATTCCAGGATCCAGGCATGTTATTCATGTCATCATCGTGGATACATGGTCCACTATTCCAAGACACTGAATCACAAGACCAAGTCTGGGATAAGTTTGACATTCCCTATTGGTTTTGTAGGTTCTGATAATTCATCCTTATATTTGCAGGCCTTTTAGTACATTCCCAAAATCAAAGGTCCCAGAGATTCTGTGAAGCTTGACACCTTGCAACCACAATCCAGAAAACATATTGGTGCTCAATTTCAAGATGAAAAAGATACGGAAGAGGCAGGGGATGCTTCTTAACCGAGCTTTGAAAACTTCATTCATGGACGAGCAAGCACGCACTAACAAGATGTACTTGCTCAAATGTTTGTTCATAGCCGTGGCTTTTTGATGCAGTTAATTGAATCTCATGGTTCGAATTTTTGAATGAAATCGGCTGTTGCACTTCTGGAAGGTGCAACTACTCGATCAAGTAAATGTGTCCAACACATGAATGAGGAGGCTGACTTTGTGAGTATTTGTGATATTTTGTGACTTTTTGACATCACCTGTTTTTTTGTTTTGGTATATTTTTAACAAAGCAATTGGTGTCCAGTTGGAGACTGAGAGTGAGGTCAAGGAGCGCCCGAAGCTTGAGGTTTCAAGCGGCTTCAGACGTGTCTTACCTTCCAGTTGTAATTTGTATGCTATGCAACTTAGAGGCAGAGGTATGGAACTTGGACCTGTACAGATTTTAACTTGCAAGACTTGAGTATGTTCCTCATTGTTGGTTAGGATTTGTTCTAATTCTATTTGCTCATTAGCGGTTTCTTTTTTCAGTAGGGCTGTGCAAGTCCTGCCTTCAGCCGAAGACGACAGGAGCCAAATGCAGATGAAGCCACTCCAGCAGGTGCAGAAGGTGAGAATATCAACTTCATGAATGCGTGAGAGGAAGAATGATGAAGTATTTTCAGTAAGAGAGAACTAGTGTACAAGATGTGTTTTTAGTATTGTCAGAAGCCAAGATGGTATCCATTTCAGAAGGAAACGTGCAAGCTTTGCGCCAGGAGAGGAGCTGGACAAAGCTTTGGCAGAAGTAGCTGTGGCAGAGGCGAGGAGATTTTTTTGGTCCAAAGAATTGCGGAGATAGGCTGCCCCTCAAGTGGAAGTAGTGCCAGCGTCAGCACTTTTTGATGATTTTTGAAGCAGTTCTTACAAGTAAAATGAACTCAAACACTGTGATGTTCTGTGAATTACTGCAATATCAAAGATAGCATGTGCACTGACAGGTAGCTCAAAGTAGACAAGATGAAGATAAGCCACAGGAAGCGAGAGAAGCTGCTGAGGAGTGCATACTGATGCAGTTTGCAAATTGCTATATACTATATGCTGCCATGTGTATTCAACTTGGCCTCACTTCCCGGAGGACATGGTCATGGCAGTCAAGGTTTTGCAACGATTCTATCGCCTCAAGAAATATCGTATCTTTGTCGCATTAAAAGCTAACCATTACCTGTCTTATGTAAACAGATTATCATTGGATGTGCAAGTGAGCCACGAAAAAAAACCTAGGTTGGTTGTTTGATATAGGAGATTATAGTACCCAGTTATATATATATATATAGGGATTATGATAACATATAATAACCCATTCTAAGGATCCCTATTAACCAACCAGGATTCAATGCATGGCTCAAGTGGCTGAGACATCGCATCCCTGCTGGAAGACATGTCCCAGAGGTTGGTTCGACATGGGCAGGAAGATCAACCCGGTGCAACTTCCTCAACATCCAGGCACGGAGGAAACACAATTGCTTGCAAAATATGCCATCTTGAGCCATGAATTCCATCTTGAGAATTGTTTAAACGTGTTAAAAACAACAAACAACTACAAGACCAACAGGCAAACATGGCACAACGATGTTCGCGTTAATTTGTTACCAGGTGACCAACAAATTCCCGTTGGAGTGCAGCAGCTTGGTCGGAAATTTCTATGGCATTTGGTTGTGTTGGAAGAAGTGTTGACTGCTTCAAATCCGTTTGGACACTTTGTGACCTGCAACATGATTTTTTGAGATCCTCAGATCAAACAAGTCTTTGGCATCCCTGTTCAAGCGTTGAAACGAGATTCAGTGTAAAGAGTTGATGTAAATCCAGTTCAAATCATCCAAAAGAGACCAAGTTGAATAGTAAGTACACTGTGCTCAAAATGAGAGATCTCAAGGTCATGCTTCTCCAAATACAGCAAGTCAAGGAATAGATTATAGATCAGAGAACATGAATGATGAATAGACTCTTTAACCTTGCATGATTTGACAAAGTAGTAGCACTGCAAGGCTTACAAAGACAAAAAGATCACAAAAGGATGACTCTGTCAGTGTTGAATATGTTTGATATTGTTTGATGATTTCTAAACCATCTCTCCAACCACCCCTTCCGGGCAGGACCCAGCATTTTCTTGTTTTTCGCCAAGGCCAGGGCGAGATCCTGCAACTGCATGGCACAATGCCTTGCGGGCCTGGACCCCGGCAAACAGAAGCCCATAAGAAGTAGTCACCGTCACCAGTTGTAACTCATCGTGTTTCAACAAGCGAAGATACGGAAGGATTTTGGTCAGATTCCAGTGTCATGAAAAGGATGAAAACGGATGGGGATAACGTAGTGACGGTAATGGAGCAGGAATTTGGGTTAGGGACAATAAAAGGCTGCAGTTCCACAGACGAACCTGTTTACTACATCATGCTTTAAAGGATTTGCCCCTGATTGATCTGTTTTGATCCTTTACATGTCGTTCTCATCCTCATCATCAGCATTTGTTCATACCTCCATGCATTTGTAGAAAGGCCAGCCTTGCCCCAGCACCAGGCGGGCACCAAAATGTTCAGAGAGTGGCCAAGTTGCTGTTAATGAATGATGAATGAATGACGACTTTGTGGACATGATCCAGATTGCAACAGAAGTTAACGGTCAACATAAGGTCTTGGAACCTGGATCTTAAAGATTTTATAGAGATGAAATTCACAGATTGTTCAGGTAGGATTATCTTACCGGCGGTAGATTCTCGAAATTCACAGTCCGTCACATGCAGATGCCAATCGTTTGGAAGCGGCAGTGTCCTACCTCAGCACCTTGGTCGAATGTTGCGATCATTTTGTGAAGCTTCAGCCTCCGAAATGCCACTTGTTTCACAAAATTTTGACATTGAGATTTAAGAAATATATTGCTGGATGTCCCATTTCAACATTTTTAACTTGAACATTGAGATTTCAGATTTTAGAATGAAAGGTAGCTTCCAGGTTCTAAACTCAGACTCTTACAAACATTTCAAAATTTTGATTTCGAAAACATGACCCCCATTAAATGACCTGGTTATGTTTCCGATTCTGACCTTCAACCTTGCCAATACCTGGCTCCCTTTGGCCGTTTGGCTTAGGTGAAGTAGGCCGTTTCGCTGCAGCCTGCCGAGCTGCGGCTGTTCTGGCGGTGCACGAGGTGGCATGATGTTGCATGCATGATCAATTTTTCAGATCAGCCAGAATCATCAGTTGACACAAATGACACAAAGGTTACCATAGAATTTTGTGGATGTGATGAGACATTCTGATGCCCTCCGGCTACCACTTGAGTGTTTCTGCCAGGTCGACTTGCAGAGACTTACAGTAAGCTAAGATAAAGCAAGTGAGCTCGCTGTCAAATGTGACTCATCAAGCCAGGTAATGCTGCATCCATACGGCATGGATACCACGAAGCACGACAAGCATCATGGTCCAGATTCACCACGTGAGGCTGCCGTGGTTTGTAGCTCTTGAAGTCTCAAACATGGAGATCCTGAAATAGCAATGAAGTTCATGTTCCATTGAGCTTCTATGTTTGCTGGAATGTTATCTCAGTTATCTCATTGCAATCTGAATAGGTCATACCATACCATGATATCTACGGACTATTTCAATATATAGTTCAATCATGTTCAATCTATTTGCCAGCATCTCAAGAGAAGGTATGTATACAATACACTTTATTTAAGTCATTATAGACATTATAATACATTCTTGATTCTTGTGCAATCTGGCTTGGGTTTGTACATTATTTGACACATCGGCAGGATGACAGCAAGTTCAAGCCACCGCAACTAGTCACCAAGGAGGACCCTCTTTGGCCCTTAGTGCCTTGTCACACTGTCGAACCCCTTTGCAGCGTCGGGGGGGGGGGAGTTGGCTCATACAAGGAGCGATAAATGTGAACGACATTAAACAACATGAGCATGATTAGTGAATTCAGCATTGATGATCTATGGGAATTTGTGATATGCTTCATTTTTTGATCATCAATCATATACAATCGTTAAATGTGAAGTAAAGTTATTTCGCAGGTGACAGGCCCTTACCGATATTTCTGCATCGATACGCTTCGTGCTCTTGACACCAAGGTTCGACCACGTTTTGATGGCGATCGGGTGTACGTTCACGACTCCATTGTCCTGACGGTCATCGGTGGTAGCACTCACGTGACTCACAGCATGTTTGTAACATTTTGGCGGGACAAAAGGGGATTCATGTGCCTTCATATCATGTCCAGCTGGTGGGACTTTGGTCTGAAAACCATGCAAAAACGACATGATTTGTGAATATTTGTGAGGCATCCTGATTCATGATACTTGTACCACATTGAATTTACACAGTGCTGCAGCGCATTGCAGGATCGCTCTCAAGAATTTGCCTGGAGATTATATCAGCATGACATCAAGGGCTTTCAGGTGGATTGTCTCGAAACCCAGTGGATTCAGCAACGACTCAAGGACATCAAAAAGTTGCTGAGTCGCAGGCCCTTGCGGATGCTATTTACTCCAGTTGTCAGGCATGGGTCGGCCTCACAGTTTGCCCTGCATACCCTGTTTTTTCCTGTTATAGAGGTCCAATCATGCCTTGAAGGATGCGCTGTGAATTCGATGAAGTGTTCGTAGTTTCTCTTATATCATCTTATGTCTTGGTACTTGAAAATGTAGATTGGTTGTGGGGTCCGTCCACGCCTTCAACGAACAACTGACCAACTGAACCCATGGCAGCGGCCAGGATGATGATTGCAGTTCTTGGGCTTTGCCCGTTGCAGTTCTTGTGGACTACTTGGGCTTCAGAGTGCTTTGCCGGGCCCAGGCGTTGCGTCTACTCGTTTGCATCCATAGACATTTCATTGGCAAAGGATTTAAGAAGATATTTATATATTATATAATATATATTTATTATATTTGTCCATTAATGGGGAATCCTTATGAAATGGCCTGTTAAACACCTTCAGGTTGATGAGTTTATCCCTACCATAGCCAATTGGATACACGTACTTAAAACTTACAACATTTCCACGTTCGTTCAGAATGGTGCTTGCCAGATTCTTGCTGTTGGAGATCCACCAGCAGAAATGATACTGGGTCCATTTGTCTGGGCATCTCAGCGAATCCTCCGGTTTTTTTTCCGTTGGTTTCCTGGTTGGTGACCGAGGCGGAGGCAGAAGTGGCATATGGTGCTCCTGGAGATCTACCAGAGCTTTGGCGCGAGGCGAAAGGGATGGAAATCGATGGAAAACTTGGAGATTTAGAGGTTATTTTGATGAATGAGACATGAATCAGGGAGATTATTGTTATATAATACATGTTGTTGGCATTGTAGTTATTTTTAATCCGTGTCAAATTCTTGCTATTAGTACGATGATTGTCAGCAATTGGTATTCTTGGGATTGCATGTTAGTTTTGTGTTCGTGTCAGTGTTTTTATTTTGGGAGCCCTACTGTTACGCACTATCAACAACATGTTTGTTGTTATTCTTGTTGTTGAGTGATATTGATATTACTATGATTTCAGCCAAAGCTAAACTGGCGGTTTGGGGTTGGTTGGAATCCCCGGGAACCCCGACAAGGATAATCCCTTTCAGTGGGAATGCCACAATTCCAAACCACCACCCCCAACCCACGAGTTAATCATTGGAAGCTAATCGTCATCGTGGTTCTTACTATTTCTTATTCATATAGCACTAATATATAACTATATATATACGTATATGTATAGAGACGAAATTTGTGTGGCATATGTGTCATATGTTAGTTATTGAAAGCATTTGCATTTCTTGGCCAGGCAACTTCTTCCATGGCTGCAGCACAAAAGGAACAGGCAATGGCAGCATCTCTGGTATCGAAGCCATGATGTATTACCTTCACAGATTCAGGCTGTTGAAGTCTCACATCTTTCACACAACAACGAATTGTACATGTCATGTTTGCTCCATGTTTGCGATTCCAAGACAAAAACTGATCTCGATTCAACTGATGTTTCATGCTCATTGCAGTTTAGCAAATCTACCCCCTTTTTGGACCTGAACTTGTGCAGTGTTTAAATTTTAAATATTTGTGAAAACCCTGTCCACAGTTTTCTTTATGAATTTGGGAAATTGTTTGGTACTGTATACGTGTATGCTGCATCTTGTTTTGTTGTGTGTTTTCATGGTATGTCAACCCAGCTGATTCTGCGTCAAAAATTATGAACCTTGTCATGCCTTTTCCATCCTTGTCCTAAGGCACACCCATTTGATGCAATTCTGGAATATTGCGTGTTTTTTTGTTTGGTTTCTCCACAGGCCACAAATCCAGTCGCTTATCCGGGCGATTCTGCAGAGAGCCGATGGCGCCAGCATCGGCAGCCCAGGATTTGTCAGCCAGTCTTGTGGCGGGTTGGTTTATGAGTCGGCTGAGTGTTTGAATCAGATTGAGATGTTGAGATTGTGTCTGAAGATGGGCTGGACATTGATCACAAATGATACAGGATCTTGTTTGGTCACTGCAGGAACATTGACCGTGAAAATGCAGCACCATATCTATACGTATACTATCGGTTGACATCGAATGCAGCATGCATACATGCATACGTATATATATTTTTTTATATAATATATTATAAAATTACACTGTATATATTTCTCCAGGTTGTTTCTGAAGGAAATTAGTTGTACAGTTCTAGTACGAGAATGCCTGAACACATCTTGGTGCGATACGAACTTAAATATGCTGTATTTGTATCTTAATTGTTCACTTAGTTTGTTCAAAGCAGCACACTGGCGTAACCTGGCCACTCAGGCAACTCCAGTCCAGTCCTCAATATTTCCTGAAACGTCACCTACGTGTCACGTTATTTTTTTCACTTTTTTGCGGATTGCGGAAAAAATTAAAAAATTGTGCCCAAAGTCGATAGGTAGGAGGTAGAAGTTATTAGACGACGCATCGATCATCAAGCTGCACACGAGTGATTCACTTGTTGAGCTTTTCCCCAAGGACACGGAGCCAGGCCCAGTTCGCTAGTTTGGTGCTCCATGAGTGGGTTTCCACACTCAGAATTGGGATGCAAAAAGGGATGCCTGGTGAGCCTGACTGCTGTGTTTCATGGATGATAGGAGATTCAATGAGTACAGGGTTCATGCTCACAGGATCACTTTTTTTCATATTTGTTCCATATACAGTGTACCATGCTTGACGCAAAGAGCTTGTGCAGGATCCCATTGCACTAAGGACCGACGCCATCCTGAGCTCAGACAAGAGCTGGCTATGATGGCTAGTGAATTGGGTCTCCAGGCCAAGTGAAGAGCTGAATGATGTTTTTTGAGGAAAATAGTTTGTGTACCGATCGCCGTCTCACCTGCGAATGGACCAATCATTCATATGATTTGCTAGATTTTTCGGGTGGATCCTTAGCAAGGCTTCGGGTGATTGCAGATGGGGCCATGCGCGGCAGGGATATCCCGTGTGCCTCATGAGTGACTTGCCAAAACCTTTAGCGAGCACCTCCCTGTTGCGACTGCCGGGGGGCCCGGGCGTCATAGAAGGTTTCAACCGAGCTCCAGCATGACTCGCAGCTCAGGCGTTCGCATTCAATTCCTGGTGCCACAGATCCACATAACCCAGAGGCACTGGAAGATGCTATATGCTCATTGCAGAATCTAGGTCTCAGGCCTTCGGGTAACTGAATTGAGCAAACTAGAGTAACCTTTGCTTTTGAGCTGACATTGATATTCACAGTGTATCACTGCGTCGACCTTTTGTAAATTTTCTGCCAGGGAGAGGAACTGCATTTTCGAAGCCCTGCAGAAGTACTGCCACCAGAGGCGCAGCAATCATGAACATTCATGTGTTCGACACCATGAATTAGCAGGTTAATACATAGAAGGATAGTGCAAGAAGGAACAAAAGAATGCAAGAGAGCTCATGCCCTATGCAATGATTGTCCAACCCCAACCTAAGATTGAGAAAGCTACAAATGCCCATGATCCCCAGTTTCTTAGGTGCAAGCTGACCCCGAAGCTGACCCCCGAGAAGCATCTAACAAAATCGTACGAAACAATGACTTACCATAAAACGATGTCTATCGATTTCGCTAAGCAACTAAGATCTTCAAGCATGTGCAGCAAGTTGAATCATATTGAATCGGCTGAAATGGTTTGGTTCAACAACTTTCAACCGTTTAACCATGGGCCTGGCAGATCAACTTTGATCCAAAGCCCACGGATTCTCGTATCGTTGACCCCGTGAAGCGCATGCGACGCGAGGCAGGCGGGAAAGTTTGGTGTATCAAATTCAAGATGTGTTGGATGAGAATATTTGATGTTAACATTTGATTTTGTTTGGATATGTTTCAAATATTTTGTTAGTTTGGGACACGTTTGATCATGTTTTCCATGTCTTCCTTATTTGATTGGTGTGTAATCCAGTGTTGTGATCACTATGGGATCTCGCTGCCACAAGATCCAAGGCACTTTGGTCACTGAGTGTGCCACCATTACCTCCAACACATGCGGCCCAGTCCTTGGGAAGAGTTTTTACTTCAGAACCGTGGTGATGAAAGGGCAGTAAGGTGCAGCCATTCTTTGACTGTTTGACTAGTTGTATTTTTTCCCAATCAAGATCAATCAAATCTGGTCTCATTCCGAAGATGAAAACAACGCACCAATTTTTGTGCACTGCAACATCCCGAGCCCGACAGCTTCAAGGTCACAGCAGCGGCCAACACCGGCCAGCGAGTTTCCAGCGAGGCATTGAAGGCATGGAAGAATCCAAGTGAAACTTTGACTTTGTTTGGGACATGGTGCCAGACCATTGCGACATCACCGCCATATCATTGGCATATCATCACCATGGTGTTGACATATTAATATCTATGCATTTTGGAGACATCTTTGGGCCTTATCACTGAAGCTTTGGGATACTTTCGAGCTGCCGGAAGGATCTATCAAAGCGGGCGCAGCAAGAGCTTCCACAGCAAGTACTGGACAGGACATGAAGTTGACAGCTTTGTTGTGGAAGTTTTCGGACAAAGGGCAAGTCTGACTCTCAATCACTATGAATGGTGAACGGACCTTTTGGATGATCCAGCAGGTACCAGTAAACTTGCGCGGAAACAACGTTCTGTCATATTTCTAACATATGTTTTTGGTGAATGGTTGTTTGAACAAAAATGCAAACTCTGCAACCATGGTTCAAGATGTTCAACTCATCTCATCCTTTTTCTGTTCAGGTCGTTTCAAATCAACGCATCAACGTCTAATGATATCTCATGATATCGGCCATGGTATCCCATGGCAGGATCAGCTCTGAAGGCCCACCTTTGGATAGTCGAGGCTGGGAGAATTATGGAGAATCAGATCATGGCATCATGGGTTTTTGGTTGAAGAAGAGCATGATACATTGATTGATTTTTTTCGTATATCATTGGACATCCAAAGATCCTGGAAAATGGAAAGAAGACACATTGATGAATTTGGGAATTGAGCGCCAGGCTGGACTGAAGTGCTTCACGCTTCAGGTGCAATGCTCACATGTAAACAAATATAAAAATGTAAATAAAACGTATAAGATCCGTAAGGACTCCCACTCAGTCTCCAGGAAAGTACACTATCATTCGCTATCCCATGGCAAAAGTGTAACTTTGTTCACAGATCATCGCTGTAACTGTTGTTTTGATGATTTGCTGATAAGTATTTCTCTTGGCCGTTAGCAAACATAATTGTAGCATCATGATTTGGGATATGACTTCTGTGGATTGCTCTGCTCTGCGTCGCACAATGTAGCTGCATCATGTTGCACCCTGCAATTTGGATGTCGAGGTGTCAATATCCGACACATGTGGCGGGTAGCTGCTTTGGCCAGTCTGTTTGGCATGTTGTGTGGGTGGCTTTTCCAGTTGATGGAGATCTGCTGTTCTCTTTCAGATCGTGCAGCATGAGCATCACCAGAAGTATGAAGATATGTTAAATGTTGTATGTATTGAATATTGTGACTTTGAAAAGCGCTGAGAAGAAAGTGATGAGGAAGGGAATCATTGGATGATTAGCCATTAGTACACAGAAAACTCTGTTGTTCCATTTATATACAGCTTTCCATTGGTGGTGGAATAGATTTTGAATGATATTGATACGAAGATTAATGGAAAAGTAATGGGAAGGTAGGTTGGACCGAATCAGATTCAGTAGATTGGATAGATAGCCGGATAAGCCGAACTGCCAGGCTCCTCAGCAGCAGCTTCCTTGCAGCGGGAGGTGCGAGAATCTTAGGGGGCCACTGATGACAATTTTGGCGTCTCAATGGGTCATTTGAACCGACCCAGTTCTCCTCAGAGTTAGACCATGTTGATCATGTTGGACCTTTATCCGCAAATCTGGCTCAGAAAGGAAAATCTCATTCAAGGTGAAGGGGCAATGTTTCACGTTGCAAATGGTCATGTTGACCAGACTTAGTCGCACTGCTGGTGACTACCCATCCCATTTCATCTTATGGTCTGTATTGATCCAGGTATGAGCTGTTCTGAGTCTCACAAGTCTCATGAAGAGTTAGTGCAAAAGAGATGCCGTTGTGCAGCATCTCAATCCAATTCAGCCCACATGTTCCTCCCTCTTTGCTTCATAACTGGTACTGCATCCCCATGTGCATGGCTGTCAACGATGAGCATGGCCAGTTGAGGTGTCTCAGAATGCATCACCGCGATCCACTGGAACATATTTGAATCTCCGAATGAGTTCACATATATGTTTACTGTACATTCTGTTTACGCCCGCATGTTGATGTTGACACATTTGTTCCGTCAGATGCTCAACAATTGGACTGGTCTCCAACTGTATCACTTTGGGAATTTATGGATGCATGGAACGGAGATATCATTGGATGCCAGAAATCTTGATATACTTATGGCAGGTGATGCTAAAACACAGCGTGTCAAGGACCTGGGGCCGGGGACAATAGAGATGTGTTGTGATTTGAAGTGAAAAACCAGACAAAGGGCGAGTCCATGCGAAGGGCGAATGTTGAGCCCATGTTTGCTCGACAACCACAACGATTTTTGTGAGCCAGCAAATCAACGTCATGAATCCAAGGTGATTTTTAGAGCTATTTTGAATTACCTGATCATTCAAGATTCTCAAATTCTCACAGAAATCTTCATCAAATGATTTCATGGTCATTGCAAGGATCCTTTTCCAAGCTCCGACACCTTCATATGCTGCCGACTTGGATGAGTTGATATGGATCCCCCGGACGCGCGGAGTCAGGTCCACCTGGGGGTGGGAATTCTGAAGACGCAACTTCTCCCTGAAAGCAAGAAGATGTACTGTACTAAGAATCGTTCCTACACGTTCATTATATATAATGTATACAGATGTGTATATAGTATATCTATATATACATGTATTTTATTTATAATTATATGTGTCTATATTTTATCATAATATTATCATGTATTTTGAGTGAAAGAGTACGACAAATATACACAAATATCAAATACAGACTTGATAGAATGCCCAAGATTTAGGATTATTCCAATCCTTTCTCGTCACGTTGGAAAGGCATGCTTTCTTTTTGCAGCAAGTTTCACACAGACTTGGGAAGTTCAGTACCTCAATGTAAAGTCCTGGAAAGTAGTTCTGCAGGCAAGTGTAGTCATTTAATCATTTGGAGGATTTAACAGGGTAGCAGCAAGAAACTTGACGATCTAGGGATGTTTTGACTTATCATGTTCCATCACCACAGCAGATCCCCCGGATCAGTCGCTGGGTCAACTGATCAGGAGTGGCACTTCTGAAAACCATGCTATCCCAGCAGTGCTAATGCAGTTGCTCAGCCACATTTCAGCATGCATTTCCGATGTGACCACCTGAATCAGGTGGGTTTAATATGAAGAAATGCTATACATGCTGTGTGTGTGTGTGCCATGGATCATTTGCAGTGAGCAATGAAGGCCTCCAAGAGATACTGATGATTTTCACTGCAGCAATGATCAGCAATGTACCGTTTATTGGAGCCACCAGGACGTTTATGGGGTTGGAATTTCATCTTGTTGTCGGCCCAGGGTGATAGCTTACCAGCCAAGGTCTCCACAAGCTAGATACATCATCATGTACTTCCACTGCAATGGAGTGGATTTGGGCATGTGCAAAGGTTTCTGCAATGTGCTGCGACGGCAGTTCCGAGTGCATGTGTGCCTTGACAAATAGCTGTGCCCTTGTTGTGAATGGTTCTGTGAACCAAAGGGCAGTTTTGAATATGGGCCATCATGAAATCAATACAAGTACAATACACATAATCATAGACAATCAGGAATCACAACGAACATCTAGACTCCAGGGGGTCTTTCAAATATGCTGCTGCGTGTTCGAACTCATCAGAAGAAAAGCAAAAAGTAACAGCAAAATCCATTCCCCGAAACAAAAAACATTTGCAAGGCTGGCAGTTGAATATCCTGGTTATGGCTTGCACCATGGAACACCCACTCCTGAGTCGATCGAGGTGTCCGGGTCCGGGATACACAATCCACCCCTGGGCTTTCAATCATGGATCATGGAGTCACGGAGTCTCAAACCGATCAATGAACGTGTATTTGATGTATTTGATGTTCATTGTAGCACTTACCTCACCTGTGATAGAGGGAGAACTATGCAGGGTGGTTTCGAAGAGAATGATGTGTGAATGGTGTGATGCCTCTTAGATACTGCACGTTGAACGTTGACGACTGCAGAATGTTGTTTGGTGGCCATTAGGGCTAAGATGCAAGCACTAAATTGGATCGATACCTGTGTATAGTGTATATATATATACGACAATGTTATATACATACATATGTAATATGTATATATACATAATATATTTATTTACACATGACTAGTGGCTCCTGGCAATGCATCACCGCCACTTTGAATCAGTGAATCTTTCATTGCGCCCTCATTGTCCAGGTATATGTTTTTTCGGAGTCAGTGCATTGATTTGTCATTGCCATGTTCTTCCTTTTGTTTTTCGCATCTTTGTTTGGAAATGCTGGAAAGCTGGCGAGGAAACGGCTCATTCGGCGATGGACTTCGTTTTGGATCACTTGCAGTGGCCAGTGGACCGGGTTTGACCCATGCTCCATTTCCCCATCCAAAAGTTGTATGATTGTTTGCAAAATGATTGCAACATGGTTTTCAAATGATTCTGCTACTGCTGCTCTTGTCCAGCTAGATGACACTAAGTCGCTGCATACAAATGATACTCGTCATCCCCATCATGCAGCCACGATCTATCGCAATAAATTGAAGTCAGAAATGGAAGTCTCATCTTGACAAAGGAACTGCGCATGAAAACTCTATCAATCCTATTCAATCTTGATTCAGTTCAGATTTACCTATTGAGTGCTCCGAATGATCTATCATTGCTATGAAATTCAGCTAATCATCAGGGTCTCCAGGACTCGGTGATGATATTCGGTCGTTCGATTGGCACCGGACCAGCAATGGCCATTGCCTCTACTCCTGGTCTTGCAGGCCAACGTGTTGTGACTTCTTGCGTTTGAAACATGTGGAAAAATGTGGGATGTTGATTTTGAAGAGGTAAATGTGTGGTAAATTTGGTGTGCAGATGTTTGATGATTTTTGCTGAGGGGACTTGGTATCTTGAAACTTGCAACAAAGAAGTTTCAAGATTCTGATGCGCATCACAGAGAAAGGAATGCAAACAGAGTGGCAATCACCTTTGGCTTCCACTTTGCTCAGGCCTGATCTTGGTTTCACCGTTTCTCTCAGTTCAAGAACTGATTCGCGATGCTTTGCAGCAGATCATTCCCATGTGGTCTTGAAGCTTTGAAAAGGCAAACACGTTTTGACGGTTCACATTGGCTGTTTCCGAAAATAGTGGTACTCCCAAATCATCCATTTTAATAGAGGTTTTCCATTATAAATCATCCATTTTGGGGGGTACCCCTATTTTTGGAAACACCCACAGTGCCACATGACGCCATGTTTTGAATGAAACAACAATCGTGTCATAGATCCACCAGAAATTGCCAAGGACAGGATTGGCAGCCTGGCCGGCTTTTGCGAAGATTTCTTTGTTGCAAAGGAGCTTTTTTTGTTACAAAAAGTCCCACGTTTGGTTCATATGGACTTCCATATCAAAGGGATGCTGAACACTGTGCAACCCTCATTGTTGCGGATGTATCAAAGACGTTTTGTAAAATGATGTGTGGTAAATGTGACAATATACGTGTTCCGATGTTTGTTCTGACATGAAGACTTCTACCAAAACAAGGTCATGCGCATTAATTATCTCACATTCTTCCTTGTGTTTGAATCATTTTTGAGACTTTCCGGAAAAACTTGCGAGGATGCTGCACCAAAGGTGAAATGCCCAACCTTCATCCTACATGGCCAAGCGGATGAGGCAAGGCCTTGGCAAGTCGGTTGTTATGTTGTGTAGAACTTATGGGAACCCTTATGAACCTATACTTATTCAACATTCGTTCGTTACTCCGACACCAAATGCTCAGGTGGTGAGCAGCAACCATGGCAAGGCTTTGTACAAAATGCTTGTGTCGAGAAAACTTCTCGTCATGCCAACAGATATGAAACTCGTCTTCTAGCAAAGAAGTGTCAGGTGTTGGGTGTCGTTTCACGGCAAGAACTGACAAAGAACTGACAGTTCCATTTGGCTTGACACAATCAGTAGAGTGGAGCTGACTCAAGCAACAAGTTGCTATCCTGTGGAGTCTAGGTTTGACATTTGACCCTCTATGAAATTTTACTCTCCCCCATTTCTTGTCGTGTCTCCCTGCCACAATCCATTGCTTTTCTTGTTTTTGTTTTTCCCCAAAGTAGGATGAAACAAATTCAAGATCCGAGAGAAACATTCAGATGTGAAAGCAAAAAGAGGCATCACTGGCATTACCTATGGTCGGGTATACCTGCATCATCATGTCTCCTATATCCAGGTGGTACCCATATTATTTATGTTGTATGTATGAAATTTAAATGATATGAGGGACTTGGCAAAAATGATTACAGTAGAATCCACTTGCCACACAGAGCCGGGCGCCTTCTAAGGCGGCACAACAGCAGCTTGCTGAGCAATCTGTACCTTGGATGCAGAATAAATCGCGAAACATGGGACACTTAGGGAAATCGTTAATAGTTAATGGTACCATCCAAGACGGGCAAAGAGTTTTACACTTGAAAAGATGCAAAGATTGGACAGTTCTCATTGCTCTCGAAGCCGCTGAGGCAGCATTTCGTTCTGCCAATGCTACTTGATTATTTGATATGCGCAAGTGTTTTTCCTTTTTAGTTTTTTGTGATACAAGTCATTGTGATTTTGGTTGATTGACATTGATTTACTACATTTCGCAAACTGAGCGACCATACGCATACTTCAGGGGGTGTTTAACTGTCAACTTGGATGAAGTATACATGTTTGAAGCGCATCGCATCTTCTCCCATGAATAATAGGATCCCATCGAATGTGAATTGGACAAGATGTTTTGGGTTGCGGGTGAATTGAAATCATGCAAAAAGTGCTTGGTCATAGCATAGGAATCATGCGCAATCGCCTTTCTCCACTGAAATATGATTGTGGGACACCAGTCGTCTTTGTAGACAGGTTTCACTTCTTTTCACTGCCAGAGACCTGCGAAAGAGACCTTCAGGCCTTCTCAATTGAAGGGTCTTTGTTTCATAGTTTCTGTGATGGGCGTGACAAGCCATCAAACTGAGCGGATAGAATCTCATGCCAAATGAGTGTTTTTAGAGTTTGTGCTGGATTGTTGCTGATCTCTCTGTACATGCTGATCTCAGAAGTTATATTTCATCATATCATTTCAGACCTGTATTCGAATCCAAAGATAGAGGCTCGCAGACGATGTCTAGACAACATGTTAGATCAAAGCAACCGAGTCTTCAGACGTGAAATGTATTGAAATGTCGATATGATCACAAGACCTTCACATCTCATTGCCACATCTCTTCTAACTCCACGGGAGTTAGGTGCCCTGCTGGTCTCATCACCGACGTCTTGCTGCGCAGAGAGCTTTGCATCCCAAAGTTCCCCGGATGCTGTGGCTCAGATGCAGTTGAGTAGAGCATCCAGTGGAGAATAGATTAGAACGGTCGTTTCATTGAGATGTTCATGATGTTGCATGATCAGCTTTGCTGGGGAGATTTGGAATCAGCTCTGGTGGGTTCCTGAGGCCAGAAGATGTGTCTGTCCCGGAAGAGGATTGCGGGGAAGCTGACGCTTGTTTGCAGTGAGTCATGTATGTTGCCAGTCTTCTCATTGACAAGCGTGGTGACCTCGTGATATTTGATAGGATGGGTTCGAAACAAGAAAGTACTCAGTACTTGTTGATGTTTCAAACGTAAAGCGTTGCAAGCGTTTTTGGTTTGCTAGGTATGTTCTTGGTAAATTGATGTAAATTGTGTATGTCAGATTATGTTAAGATATCTACCGTCAATGGGCCGCACCATCAGGGTATTCATGTCATGCAAAACCCATTGTAGAGTATCTCAATATATTGAATGAATTTGAATGATGGATGTGTTTTCTTATTATTGATAGATCTTCATCCTTTCTTCAAGGCATTCGTACATGCCTGAATGGAGTCCAGTGAAAATGAGACGACTCACAGATTATGACATGTATGACTATCGGCAGAAGCTGGTCGGGTCAAAACATAGCTGAGCTAAGACACTGATTGCATTGTGCTTACAGGTAGAGTTGGAATCCCTCTCTTCAAAGACAACCTCAGAGCAGCTTGGTGTGAACCGTGTCAATGTGCTGCTGATAGCTCCATTTTGAGACTACTGACCCATTCTGATATCTTCTCATGTATGTCTATTATATATATATACCGTGTATATATATATATACACATTACACATTATGCAGTATTCAGATTATTATACGTCTCTGTACGTTGTCTCACATCACTTTCCTGTCAGTTCCCACATGCATTTAAACTGCTGCAAGGTCCTGTGGTCGCCAATTGGATTCTTTCACGCCAGTCTCATCCACACTTCAGTCATGGTTGGCATCTCAGATCGAAAGGTCAAAAGATGTTGAAAGATCCCATGACTGAAAACCTCAGGTTTCTCCTTTGTGATATATCCATGCTACCATGGTTCCTGGTGTTTATTCTTGAAGTTGTTACCTGCTGGGAGCATTTCATCATCATTTTATCATGGTTCGATGTCCCAAGGGAAGCTAATCCTGACGCCCAGCAGCCGAACAAGTCGGTTCGTGTGCATTTCATCCGTCCCAGACTGGCGGATGATGAGGACTTCACTGCCAAAAACTAGAGGAATGTTGATGGTGATGAACCGCAGTCTAAAACAGCAGTCTTGGCGAAGGTGTAGGTCTAGGGCAATGCGAGGCAAAAACGAAAAGGTGGTAGGCTTTTGTTTAAGTGCGTGTTTGTGCTTTGTACGTCTTTGTGCAGTTTGTTCGCAACACATTCCATGGGCTGTTTGGCTTAGCGTAGCGGCGTAGCGAAGGCTGCAAATTTCCAAGGGCCACTGCGAGACACCGAGACCGCTGTGAGCCATGTCGAGTATTGGATCCTCTTCACTGGGGGAGCTTTACTCCAAATGTGTGCAGCTTGCCACTTGGGCTGCAGTCAAACAAATTTTTCCGATACTGATTGACCGGGCTCTGGCTGTGTACAGATTCTTCAGAGCATGCACTGGTACAATGTACAGTACTGTTGTCCATTGTCCATGCTGACAATCTTCTCTACCTTGGATGAAAGGAGGACTACGAATCCTTAGGAGTGAAAAAAGAAACTTCCTGTTGCATTGCTCGCGGGTTGTCGATATTTTGAATATTTGAATGCCCAGAAATACAGGATTTCTGACTTTTGATCATGCTGAAAGCCACGAAGAGAAGCTTGATCAACTGGTCGACTAACAATTATTTCAAGCTTAGGGTGCCAATATTAATCTGGTGTAAAGAACTCATATTGCCTCTAAATTCTCATTTGTAGGTACGTACGTACGTATACTTCTATAATAACTTATATCTTATACCCCTATAATAAAATTCAGATTTGTAAACCCCTGACCTCACCTTTCCACACTGGGGTCCCGGATTCAATCCAAGGACCCCAATTCCAGGATTTCAGGGTATGTTAGAGGTTTTTTCACTGCCCGTGTGGGACACAAATAACGAGTCGTTTACATCGCTTCTGGTGGTGACCTGCAGGTGAATGAGAACAAGATCTCAACGAAAAATGCCTTTGAATTGCCACTCATTGAACACATGGATGACATTGTGGATTCCTTCATGGGCGGCAAAAAGGCACATGGCATCAGATGGTCATAAAGGGTGGCATTAGGGGGTGGGGATGGGTGTGGCTTTGTATCACTCACGTTATCCTGGCTATTATGAAGGGCATTGCCTTGGTGCACCTTGCAGAAATGAAATTCAGCAAAGGGGGGAAGTTGTGTCATAACAAGTCTTACCTTGTCGATTTTTGGCATTTTTAACAGGTAGATATGATACTGATTCAAGATGACCTGCTCTTACAGGGCATTGATAGTGCTACCGGATTGCTTTGCTCACATAAACTGAACATCCCAGTGCACCGGTGAATCGAAACTCCTGTGACAACTGAACATGAAGCTACCATGCGAAGTATACTGCGATCATAAATGGTCGAGACGCACAAGAGACGTTGTCGAGGCGCGCAAGAAAGAGAAAGAAAAGGTGCGAAAATCTAGCGCCACTGCTGAAGAAGCAGAAATGGAGAGCAGATTTCATGAAGCACCTTGGCTGAAGCATGTTTATATAGGTATTTTGCATTTGCAAAACAGGATAGTAGTAGAGGGGCTGGGATGATGATGGATTTTGTAGTGTTTTGCATGGTTCAGCAGCTTCAGATAAGTTCACTGTAATACTATTCGATACTTTACTTGTATATTTAGGCAAAACAACTCGCTATTGAAAACAATCCCAATCCAAAGCATGCAACGCCAATACTCTGCATCGGCGACCTTAGGCCAGTTGTACCATCGAGGCATCCGCACGGATCTACGCCTGCCGTGTCGATTGTGTTCATACGGACACCTACCGAGTACTTGGAGGATTGAACTCGGCAGACATTGCCAATGAGGAAGAGGGACCACCAGGCGAAGATGGAAAGCCAGTGAAGAAGCGAAGGATCTGTGGCGTGAACACACTTGCCCCTTGGCGTTCCAGTCGTTGGAACCAATTTGGAAATTTGTTTCATTAGCTTTGTCCATTTCTCAGATCTTTACAGAATCACATAGAAACACCAGCATCGTCACTTAAAACTGACTCAGATCCTGCATCGATCACCTCGGACATAGGATCCCTCATAAATAAGTTGAACTAACATGCCCCATGATGCCCCATGTACATCTTTACACCTCTGAAAGTGCTCTGTGAGGAGAAGAATGAGGCGAATTTGGTGCAGCAAAGTATCGAGGCAGACGAGCAAAGTGATCCCATGTTCCGGCGCATGGCTGCAGCTTTTGATGCGGGCGGTGCCAAAGGTCTTTTGCTGAGCCATTTGCCACTTGCCGAGGTGGGAAAATTGGAAAGGTGAAAAGGTGAAGAGCGATGATTTTTTCGTTGCAAAGCCTTTCTGAAACGCAACAAAGTGCAGAAGGTATGATGCTACCAATAAAATCGACAAGATAAGATGTGGTGATATATGACAATGAATGTGTGTCCTATCCACATCAAGGAACCTATCCACATCAAGGAACCTATCAGCGATTCAAATTGTCTGAAGATGTTCGAGAAGGTACTTTTCTATCATCATTTTGTGAAAAATACCCATTCCTCTCATTCCTGGTGTCGTTGTCTCCGTATTCTTTTCGTATTCGTGGCCTCGTCTTCTCTCCATATTCTCTCCGTATTCTTTCCGTGTTCCTGACCTCCCTATTTTTGGCCTCGTCTCCTCTCATCCGAGACCTCCGCATTCTCTCCGTATTCCTGCCCTGCATGGTCTTCTCTTCGTATTCTCTCCATGTTCTTTCTTTCTTTCCCTTTTGATTTCTGACCCCGTCTCCTCTCCATGGCCTCGTCTCCTCTTCAGAGCTGTGTTCTCTCCGTATTCTCAGTATTCTCTCCGTATTTCTGGCCTGGTTTCCTCTCAGGACACGTGTCCTCTCCGTAATATTTCCGTGTTCCTGGCCTCGAGAGAGAGAGAGAGAGAAGACAGGGAAGAGAAAATACAGAGAATACGGTTGAAAATACAAAGAAGACGGGGAGAATACAGAGAGAGAAGACGGGGAAGTTAACATCTTGGCATCTTCTATCTTTGGTATGAAGCTGGCGCACCCCACTTTACGACGGTGGAAAAAATTGAGATCTCGGCATTGTTCGGCGCCACTGCAGAACCATGGGTCAAACAGCCAGTCAAATTATAGCCAGTAGAATCACACGAATTTCATCAACCTGGACAAAGCGTGCAAAAAAATCCGGTTCTAGTTATGGATATGTTCTTTTTTCTTTCCGATATTGGCACACATGTTGTGGATATTCATTTTTGTACCGTGAAAAAAACCTGTCTGTTTATCTCGCGGATAGGGCCCCTTCTCCATGACAATATGCTATGCATGTGAGCATAGAGCACAAATATGATCAACTATGTAAATGTGGGTTCTTTTTGACGTCTACTTTAAGCGCTTTAAGACTCTGCGATTGTATTTTGCGCATTTGATGTGCTGTGATGTTTTGCACCATTTCAGTGTGCAGGACATGTCCCTGGTCTTCAATGGCGATGTGAAGCTATCGAAACTTGAAGTGGGCCAAGTGGGTGATTTGTTTCCATTGGACCTGGGAGTTGACAGAACCATGAGCTGGGATGGGGTTTGATGAGTCTAATGCTTCACTAAGATCTTCTGAAATCTAAGGAAAGCTCAGAATTGCGCCGAGTCCATGTTCAAAAATTCTGCGTCCATTTCAGCGGATGCAATTGGTTTAGGAGAGCCAGCAGCTGCCACAAGCAACTGGGCGGACTGATCGCTTTGTAGCTGTAGTTTAAGGTACTACAACAAATACCTGCAACATCCTCCAACTGCTGTTTCAACTGCTATTGAATTGTTTGTTAATACACAACTAATAAATACTAATATATACTAATATATATATTATATTAATATATACTAATATATAATAATATATACTAATATATACTGATATATACTGATATAAACAAATATATACAAATATATAATATAATACTAATATAGATTTACTAGTCAAAATCCAATGCATGTATGCAACATGGCATTTTTTTTGCAATTTTTCTTCAGGCAAGATCGAGGAATCGAGGCTGTGTCCAGAATTGGATAGTTTTCGACGCCAGCTTTGGGGTGAAAGTTCCTTCACAATGCCAAAAGCATTGGAATCTTTCCTGCAGCAATTTTTTCAGTGACAATGCAACTGCTAAGACAAATGTTTATTTCTTATTTGATGGATGACAAGGATGACATGCTGATTTGTTATGCTGAAAAAATCTTTGCGGATGTTTTTCTGAAAAAAAGCCATGGAAGCCAAGGAAGATTTGCTGGGCGTCGCAGTCCTGTCCGGGCCTGGAACGTCAGAAGCCTTGGCTGCGTGCACACAACCACCAGCCATGGAGGAGAACGAGGATATGGGACCACCAGAAATGCCAGATGGACTTGGTGACTTCAGTGATGCTGCAAGTGCTGTAGGTGGTGCAAGTGCTGCAGGTGGTGTCACTAATAGCCCACCAAAGAACAAGAGTCAACCACTTCCATTGGTGGACATGTCAGCTTCTCAAGTATTGGCTGCACCTGCCAGTAACAAGGATGATGTGGTTGCATTTGATGAGCTTTTTGAGAAGTTTTGTGGTGGTGGTTCGAACCAATTTGCCTACTTTGATGAGTGCTGGTCGAAGTTGGCACGCGACAAGAATGGGAAGACCTCCGGGGCTTTGGCAGATGCTGAGGGTGCACTTGCAGAAGTGAAAGAACCAAAGGACTGAATATGATAGGGAAAGGGACCTGGGTGCATAAGATGCCTCAGAACGAATGAGACATATAGAAAATGCATGAAAGCTGAGTTACTTCAAGAGAGATCAACATGAATCCTGTTGAAGGGGATACATGCCTGGAAGGTGTGCTACTACATGACATAAGCAGTGTGAACAGACACAGATCACTACCAAGTGGTTTGGAGTTCGTCATGTTCCAGGTCAACATGTCGGTAAATCATAAGCGCCCTATCCAGGCAATCCCGATCCTCAGGAGCGGCAATCTAAAAGGCCACTCTTTGACCTCACAAACTTGGACAAAGCAGCAAAGCCCATCGAGACAGAAGCAGTTGGGAAGCATCAGATCAATGAAAAGGCTAGCCAATGGCAACTCAGGACTTGGAATGGGAGGAATAGTTGGGAATGTTGGGACTTGATTTAACTCTTATTTGGTTGGATTTAATGCTTTGTTCAGATTGACTCATCTTCGTTGCAACCTGTTGATCAAATTTGAGTGATACTGGGTACAAGTCCCAGAAGCATACCCTGCAAAAGTCTCACAAACCCTGTGTGTTTTTTTTTCACGCCCTCCTTTCAAAGTCTCAACTTCAGGAAGGATGTGCCTCCCTACATGATCGATCGCATTACCATGCCAAGTTGGCAAACTTGGTCGAAGGTTGGAGTGATGGATGGGAGATTAGGAGATTCATCGATGATGAGTTCATGTTGAGTGGGGGCCAAGAATCAACGCAGAAGATGGGTTTTTGTGGGTCGATGTATAGGGGGTTTGTATTTTGATATGTTTACATCAAATCATTTTAGTAGGCATGACATGTTTACATGATGATTTTGAGCTGCGCCCGGTCTGATGCCTAGAAATTCCAAAAAGCTTGCAGGTGGACTTTGCCTGCTTGGGACTTCGTCCACATTTGATGCTGAAGTTGGTTCGGAAGCCACCACCACCAACAGATGGTCCTCACGCGTTCTCGGAGCTGTTCTCCACAGTGGTCGTGGAGAACAATGAGGCAGGCAATGGCATGTTTTTTTTGATGGATCAACTGCTCTTGTATTTTGTAAACTGATTCTTAGCATTGACACATGAGAATTATTGAGAATTTGTGGTTGTTTGTGCAATTCTGAATTGTTCTGAAAGTTTCAGATCTCTTGTTTCAGATCATTTCTTAAATCTTGAAGAACTCGCATTTTCAACACATCACACTAAGGTATATTTGTTGTTAGAAGTGTGTTTTTGAACTCTCCGGATTTTTGTTGATCTCCTTTTTAGGCCTTTCCCTGGTTGGCCTCTGAGAAGTCTACTCGACGAGAGGAGGTGCCTATATATTTCCCATAGGGTTTTCGTTTCGTGTCCGGTGATGTCGTGGGGGAATTTTCCACTGGAGGACATGGAGGAACTTGGAGAGGAAGAAGATGGTGGACTTCCGGCTCACTTGGAAGTGGATCCCCAGGAGAAATTGTTTTGGTCAAAAATCGCATCTCTCATCATTAGCTACCTCTCATCAATACATGTTGAGATCAGGTGATTTCTGATCCGGCATCACCGAGATGACCAGTCTTTGTGTGAGTGTATTTTTGTCAGTTTGCCAGTTTGCCAGGAGCTTTTCCTTGGTCCAGATGACAAGGTACCGGGCAACTGATACTGCCAACATTGAGAATGGGCATCCCCTTAAAACTTGGTATATAATCACATGTAGAACAACAGATCGCAGCATGGGATCACTGACCATTCCTGACCTTTGAATTTTTCGTGAGGTTCTTCCAGGTGCAGATGAAGATCTTGGCGGTTTGGGCGAAATGGATGACTTTGCAGGTTCTTTCATGGCATCTCGGATTCATCTGCTGGGGTGACAGCTGTATCCACCAGCTCAGCCTAAGTCCCACAGGTTTCATGCATCCAAAATGTGGATCACATGTGCACCAAAGTGTCCGAAAAACCTCCAGGCAAATGGCTTGGACTTTGAACTTGCTGAGAAGCCAACATCAGCAGAGAATGTGGACATTGGTTATAGCCGCAACTCGAAGTTTGTGGATTCTCGTCCTCAATTCGGCCTGATGTTTCGGGTGTTTGAGATCTGTTGAATCCCAGTTAAAGCACCCAAATCTCGTGAACCCAAAGCCTTGGAATCTTGTTGATAGAACCAGAAACTTGCCTATCATCAGAGTTTGGATGGCCGAAACATACGAAAACACCACTATCCATAGTGTTTGGTTGTGTCAGCTTCTTTGCTAGGCACCAGACATGAAACTTGTCATGTTATCCTGGTTATATCCAAGTGTTATGCTATATTATGCTGTCACATGATATAACAATCAGTACTGTACTGCATTTATTCGCAGAGCAAAAGAAAGTAGTGTAACGAATCCATCAGCTGAGTTCATGTTGGTTGCTCGTAGTTGCTCAGCATCCAAAATGATTCAACATTTCAACATCTAAATGTGTACTTGTATGCACTTGCATGCCTACATGCACCTGCATTTGTTGTGATTCAAGTTGGAAATTCACGGAACTGGAACCGAATGTTGCCTGCCCATGGGTCGACCTATCACCAACTGCAGGATGTGAAGTTGGTGAAGAAACATTTGTGGGGATGTTTGGAGAAGGACCTAAACAAGAAGACCAAGGAAGGTGAGAAGCATAGCTTTCAGGACCTTGTCTCCCGAACCATCAGCGCCATGCCAAAAGGTGAGTGCGAAAACCTGAGTGCTGCAGCATCTTGGCGGTAAAATGTAAAAATCCCAAGAAGTCCCATTGCCTTGTTAGAGCTGTTAGATGGCTGAATTGCTGGACTGATGACTGAGTTGTTTGTAAAGGTCAAATGGTGCCACCTTAAAACGTTAAAAGATGCTTTTTGAATCTTTAGTGTCTCAGATTCATCTAAGGTATGCTTCATTTGTGCATTGCATCTTTGCAATGAGAAGAATCTGGAGCTCAAAACAGATCCTGCCAATCCGCTGGGTGATTTCACCATTGTCGCGCACTCGTAAACATGAGACCGCGAGCTTCTTGGTGTGTCCCTAGCAGGGCAATGTAGCTTTAATTCGCGGAGTGCGGCTGAAATTCAGAGAACAGCTGAAGTGACAAGGTTTGAGTAGCTCATGGGTGAAGCCTTGTTGGAAGATGGTTCCATTTGTATCCAATTCTAATCTCGTGCGACTTGGTTGTTACCCGACAACAAGTTTGAGGCATCCGTTTGGCTGAAGTTGCTCACCCAGAGGCCATAGGGCTGATTGACACTATGCCTGAAGCCAGAGATGCTTTGGGGGGCCAGCGTTTCTTTAGGCATGTGCTGCCGCGTGCGGCTGATGATGTCCAGATATGTCAAGCCACACAAGAAGACTGGTGTCCAATATTGTTCTGTTCCAACACCTGGTGGCAGCGCCCACATAAACAATTTGAGGTGCTGTGTGGTAACATTGCTCAGTCTTTTGGAGCCCACTGTACAAGCATTATCCTACTCCTCTCTCTTCGCAGTTAAACCGAAGTGGAGCTTGAGGAAAAGAGCGGCAGGGCCGTCATGACCATAGTTCCATCCCCCAAAGAAAGTCTGCAGTTTCCAAACCCTGTGGAGCATAGCACAGGGTCGCCTTTTGGTGTGTTCCAAAATTCAAAAAAACGAGCTTCAGCTGCCAGATTTTAATCTGGCATCATTCGCCTGCGCTTCACACAGGACGTGTTGCATTGGAGTGAAGATCTGCCAACGACAACGCCCTTTCCAATCCCACAGAAAGGGCAACTTGACATCAACTGGGAACCCAGATGAACCCAGCACCAAGGTCATTCCAAGGTATTTGGAGGTTCTATGATTTTTTGATTTTGAAATTGCATCTAATGGTATGGTCTGGAAATGCAGCTTTTTTGACTTGCTCACTGTTGTTGTGAATATAACTATCCCCCTTACAATTTCCTCTACAGAATGGCTGAACACGTGTTACCTACAGAAGCTTTGTAGGGTACTATTTTGTACGGTTAAAGTGATGTTAGGCACAGCATTTTGTAGATAACAGGCATTTTGTAGAGAATAGATGTTTATCATGTTTTTGCAAAACCAAAGATTCATTCTGTAGACAATCAACATGTTATATGGTGGAACCACTAATCATCTTTTTGTAGAGGCTGAGCATGGATGAAAAGCTGATGGGATTATCAGTGGGATTATCCATTTTGGGTTAATTTAAAGTTAAGTTGGGGTTCACTTTCTAGTACCTGGGGTGATCTTTTTGTAGTGAGCGAGGTTTTTTACATGAAATTTGTAGAGGTGAGTAGACCAGAACTTCACCGTTATTAGATCCATTTTTGGCAAGCTATGAAGGCGGAATTTTTTAAAGATAGCATGCAGTAAATTTATCTTTATTTATATCTATATCTTGATTTATTTTTGGTTTATCTCCAGACACACTGCTTTTTATCATTGGGTCAACGGTTCGGTTTTGATGCACTTGAAAGTGTCGACACTTCGTGTGCAAAGCATAGTGGAACTATGCAGTAGGGTTTTAGGAGGATGTCCTGGCCGCCTGGCCTTTGTTGCAGGAGAAGGTTGGAAATGTATGATGCTGTATGATACTTTTTGAGTTTACGGGGACCACTACAAAATGGTTTTTGAAACACCGGTATAGCTCTAGATAATTCCCCAAGTTTGCCTGGAAGTGGAAAAGCCTACAAAATGCATTCTGGGATTTACATAAGATGTTTTATTGGGCGGTTTTTTTCCATGTTGGCCTTGCAAAAACACTAGATCATTTTGTAGAGAACCTGTACTGCCCAAAATGTAGACCAAATAAATTTTCAGATGATCATTTTGTAGACCCAGGGTATCGCAGACTGCTTTGTACCTACAAAAAAGGGAGCACAAGTACACCCCCTGAATTGTAACGGGGATATATAACTACACTACTTGGCTTGCCGCTGTCAAGGTGTGTGGTGCCGATTTGTGCAGCTCCACCCTTGTTCACCCAGGCTGGACATGCGAGATAATAGTTGGGTTAAAATATCTAGACGGGTGACCCTTGCACATTTTTACAGCAAACGAGTCAGGGATTGAGCATCCACAATGCAAGGACCCTGATGGTTTCATTTCAGAGCACGATGCTTAAATTAGCGAGAAAAGGTTGTTCATCCGAAGATTCCAAAGCTATTATGTAGATTCAGATTCAATGTTCAATGATTTTTTCAGTTTCAGTGATACATCGTGCAACAGCAATAGATGATACATATGATACGATATAACATTAGCAGATGACCAAAAAGGGGAAGAGTTTGCCATAGATACGGTCTTGAACCCCTGGAAATGCACATTTGCATGAAAAGGGATGTGGTCCGCACCCGAAAGGAGTACCATGCATGACATGTGCAAAAGCATGTAAAACCAGGTGCTCCGCCCCAAAATTCACCTGTCTCTTGATGATGATGATGATGATGATGATGATGATGATGATGATGATGATGATGATGATATGCCTCATTACGATATTATTTCACGTTTGTGGGAACGAGGTAGTTTTATGCACATAGCACACGAAACCCTCCAAAGCGAGATGGCGTTGCATCCTAACAAGATTTTAAAGAAACGAATTCAGATATTTGCGCATGCAAAAAGCTACAGCATGCAGGAGGAACAATAAATCAGTCAGACGCTCATATTGACTATGACCAATAATGCATCATTTTGCCCCAATATTGCTGGTCAGCCTGGAAGATCTTTCATCAGATCATGTCAAGTAGGTGTACTTCGTTTAACGAGTATTTGAAACATCCTGGGCTGGTCTGGGTACTGTAGGATGCACCCGAGATGATTGATGCCGATGTTTGTCCTACGAGTCCAGTCCTCGGATAATGGAGGCCGTGTTGAATAGAGGTGATAATGCAGAGTCAAGACATTTTTCGTTGCTGCTCTACCTGACATTGGTTTTTGAATTGACTTCCCACTCACATGTTCTTTGTGGATTTCAAGTTTCAAGTGATGCTTGCCGGAACAGGCCTTTCTCGCACTTTTCCCAGTCTTCAAAGGTTGCTAATATGCGTGGGAAATTGTGCTGGTGTCACAATTCCTAGTGAACATGCTAAAGAATGTAATGTTAGACAATACTTACTGCACTCAACCATCTTCAACGCACACTGCAATCTTCTTTTTGTACCTCTTTAAAAGGGGCAGTCAGACGCCCTCCGTCCACGAGGTTTATACCACACTCCGAAGTCTTGTGCATGTTCCTTGCTGGGCTGCAGCAATGCCAAGGAGACACCTCGAGAAAGCCCAAGAATGAAGTAGGTCGAAATATGTCCAAATGGTGTTTGTAGTGGTTGCACGTGGCTTCCATTTCAGAGATGTGTTTTTGCACCTGTAGGAAGTCACAAGGTGGCACACGAACTTCGTACAGCGTGGGAGCTTTGATTTCGCAATTAGTGGTGGGCAAAAAGGGGTAGGCAATATCGGCAATTTCATGCAATTTCATGCAATGTCATACCAGTACTGGATCAGCTGGCTTGATGCTTGACTCTTGGGTGTTATCAGGACATATCGACATCATGATGCTACAGTGCGAGTGAGCTATTGTTCTGTCGTGAATTTGTGAGTACCGGAACCCCGCATTCCTTGTTCTGCACATGACAGTCACCAGAGGTTGCACCACACACAATGCAATACTTGACAGGTGTGTTTGTGGACATGCATAGCAACACTGGACTCATGTGCATTTGCTCGCCGGGCAGACACAATTTCTGGTGATTCACAAGAACACTGTGGCATGTCTCAGAAGATTGTTTTACCGTGTTTTACCCACAAAAAAATCAGGAGCCAGAGCCACTCAATGGGTTTTGTCCTAGCTTGAGAAGATTTGCGGTGATTCTACTCGCTTCTCAAATATGAAAGGAAATCTACAACAGTACACATTCTGCACAATCCATTGTTGCGAGGAGCATCGTTACGTCATGTAATTTGTAATTATATAATAGATTAATAGATGATATAGGTCATGGCCGGTCATGGACTCAAACTTTTCTTTGGACCAGCTCGACGCTGCCCCCGTGATTGGACTATCCATCCATGGATGGAGAAGAATCCTGGCACCTCAAACTGCGTCTTTCCGCAATCTCTTTTAATGGCGTCATAGTCAGACGATCAAATAAGATTACTGTAAGTGATATCAATGACGTGACAGATACTCTGATACTCCTTGTTTCTAGCACAGATCCTTACAGTGCATTTACATTCACGCTCTGAAACTGGGGGTGTGAGAGCCTGTACGTGGGGAACCTGCGAGCAGGCCAAACTTTGCATGTTTCGCACTCCGTTGCTTGATGTAGAAAGACTATGTTTTTGCCACCAACCTCAATTGACCTCGTGAATAGTTCGAAAAGGCCGAGGGTTGCCGATGCTTTCTTGGTGCTCTCGTGGTTTGGATGAATGGAGCTTTGCGTTTCTGTTTGAGACTGTCAGGGCCTTCATGTGGGCCATGTCCTAGTCAGCCTGCCATAAAAACAGGCCTTAGCTCGCGGTGTGAAGTGGCTACTGCGAAAGCGGCTTTGGAAGAAGTGCCTTGTCGTCGTCTTCGGTGCCATGAGACTCAAGTTCGGTGATTTCAATTCATTTATCCAGTTATCATCAGTTATCCATTATCATTCCATTATCCAAATAACTTGTATCCAACATGTTTCAAGATTCATACGATTGTTCCAACGGTAAATTCCGTTACCTTGGTGGCACTACGGCAAGCCCCGAGATCTCTTAGATTCTCCCGACTCAGGAAGCCTTGGGCGCCTGTGGCCAGGGTCTCAAGTGATGCCGTCCATTCACAGAGGCTGTTGAGGAACTGCCATTTTCAGCTATGAAAGCTAGGGTGGTATGGTATTTTCGGGTGTCCGGAACATAATATGGGCAAAGATCCGTAAAGGTCTGTAAAGGATAGTGCTAGTGGGAAAGAAATGAACTTAGTTTTTGAATTAACACAAGTGTGGGTTTGCATTACCACAAAGATGGCACATATGGCATGTTACCATTGTTTTGTGTTGTGCTTCCTTTGTCCCGTGGCACATGGTCTGGATGGACCTGTGGCTCTTTGTCAAGCTCTGACATACAAATCAATGGTCTTCCCTTTAAATGGGGGCCAAGCCTTGGAGTCACTACAGGCCCCTCAAGTTGTGGAGGAAGTTCACATGGGACCAGAACGACCAGCCGGCTCAAATTCTTGTCGAAGACGGCAAAACGATCAAACAGGTTGCAGGGTTTGATGTAGGATGATGTAGGCAACTGTTTCTGTGTCCCAATTCCAAATCCCATACCCTCAATTCACATCTTATTCGGTTGGTTTAATAAGCGGGTACGGGTAGCCTGGCTGTTTTGATCATGTTTGATCATGATAATTTATACATATTTATACCCGTATAGCCGTATAGCCCAATGGTGGCCCGAATGTTTCTTAGCCAGGCACTGCTTCCTTGGAGGTGCTGAAGATCTTCAATTTGGTTCTGGGTTCTGGTGCTGAGTCGGAGGACCGGATTCCAAGATGTCCTGTGAAGTCCTGGCGCCTGATGAATTTCGATATGATCCAAGATGTCGTGTGATGTTGAACATGGTGTCCCTACGATGTCCTATGGAAATCTATCGCGTATATGTGCTAATTGCATATTAGTGTATACTGTATACTATTGTTGAATTGAATTGTGCCTCCAAAAACATAGGGAACATAAACCCAGAGCTGCTCAGAGTCACCTGGAATACAACAGTTTGGAGAACCGGATCACTGGAGACGCTCTCCCGATGCAAAGGACTTTTGGGAGCAACAGTTGGTGCCTGGCCCAGAGACTTGTCATTAGCTCATGCCAATTCTTTTTTTCATGTCCAGCTTGGACTGCCTAGAAATGTATGAAAAAAGTTGAAATCTTCCAGATTTATATGTATTATATATGTATTGATGGTCGGATTTATATGAATTGAAGGTACAAGCCAAGTTGAGCCATCAATCTCCTGTTCCACGCAGCTGAAGCTATGCCATGAACCGAAAGAAATGTGGTGAAACTCCTGAGGTGCCTGAAGCGAGTCGACGCTTCAACTTTTCGGTGAAGCAGCTCCAACGGCATCATGTACGAAACTTGGAGCGGATCAAAAATGGCGGCTAAAATGATGCCAAAATATAAAATGAACTTATATTTGAATATTACCTGAAAGGAGATATGGTGGATTTCAATTGCCATGCTAGTTCACCAAAGGATGAAAGGGTAGTTGTCAGAAAATATAGCATCCCACAGGATGGTGATAGTAACTGTGGAATCTGGCGAGGTGAAACCACATGCTCTCTTCCAAGCTATGGAATACCATTGCCGAGAAGCACTGGCATGTAGCAAATTTGATTTGGGAGGGGCAGGAGGTGAGAAATTAGAGCCTGGTAATGGATGTTTTGTATTGTTTTGTGCTTTGTGACAAAGACCTTTATGGGATTCAAAACTTCTTGGCAGCACGGCCAGTTTCCCCCCTGGCAGGGGCTCAATGCAAAAATACAGCAAAATCAATTTGATACAAGATGTTCCGAGATCAAGAATGTATAGGAAGACCTGTTACGACCGAGTCAAGTGGATTTTTTCTCAAGGTGATGCCTCATGACTGACCTTTTGTCACATTTTTTCTGAGCAGAATCTGGAGGTCGAATTCATTCGTGCCAGGTAAAATTTGAGTTGGAGGCAGTGCACAGACCCTTCTTCAAACCTGGCTTTCCAACTCCATTAAGAGAGGCCATGCTGCCATGGATTGATGACTGATGACCGATTCGAAGCTACCCAACAGGTCGGCACAAAGATGATAGAAATATAGAAGTTATATACCAAATTGATCCAAATTGTTCAAAAAAGATGGATGAAAGATGCAGAATGTTGCAGATACCTTGCACGGATGTGTGGGTGTTTGATTGTTTTTCCATGTCTGTGATGTTCAGGAGGATCTTGCAATATTTACTTCAAGCACAGTTCTGCCCTCAGCCATACTTTCGACGTGCAAAAAAAGCAACGCTTGGATTCCTTGATGCCATAGCTGTGAATGCCAAGTTGCAACAACACTTCCCGCATCTCACAGTGGTCAAGGCATGGAATGGATGAAAGATATGAAAGAAGGGACGGGTTGTATTTTTTGATGGCACCTAGCAGCACCATTCTATGCCCTGTCGCTTCAGGACCATTGGATGAAGCGGTTGCAGCATTACGACGCAGTGGATGAAGAGACGCGACAAGTTTGTGATCACATGCTGAAGGACCACAGCCATGTCTTCAATTCTTTTCATGCAAGTTTATGAAAGCACATTTCACAGACCTAGTTGCCAAGAGAGTCCACAAGTCTTTTTGGAGTTGGCAGTACCAACCGATTCACATTCAACATGGCTATAAACGCATATAAACGCATGTTCACTCTATTGAAGACATAAAGCAAGCACAGTTTTTCTCGCAGTTCATCGCAGGAACCCAGCTTCCAGGGTTTTTGCCCCTACGTGCGAATTGTTTGTGCCAGAGGTGAAGAATGGTCCGCAGCACCTGGGCATTGGATTCCCATTATCCTTGGGAATCTGAAGTATTGCTGTGCTACTGTTGATGGAAGAAATCCTGCACCACCTGGGATGTATAAAACCTTGGAAAATAATGGGATAAACTACCTATCAACTGGTGCAGAATTTCAGCCATCAACAGTATCATGACTTGGGGTTGACTTTGGGAGGGGCGTATTCTGCTTATGCTTTTCTTTCTCCTTCACTGTAGAAAAAAAATGGTTGCAAGTCAAAATTCGATGTACGGATCAAACCCCTGTAAATCGAGACCAATGCAGGCCTCATGATCAAAACCTATTTTCCAGACTCCTTGTCAACTGCTTATATGTACAGCACACCAGATGGAAGCATTGATCGATACAAGCTGTAAGCCAAATGAATGCTTCCCACTAAATCGCTTCCAAAGCATCCAAAACTGTACCTGCTCTATATTTGGTCATATTCGGTACCTTTTGAGGGTTGCTGGTTTTAGGGTTGCAGCCTCCATACATGATCTGGTTCTTTACAGCTGGAGCAGCTCCAGCCACAGGGAACTCACCCCTAAAAAGGTGAGGCTCCAGGAAAACCTGCTTATGTTGGAACAGACCTGCCCGTTCCAGACCCAATCTTCTTGAAATGGAAGCCCTTGCCCAATCCAGACCCATGGTGTCCAAAAAACTCGTTTTGTAAGGACATAGTGCCGGTAAGAAATATCATGCAACTTTCGTTTCAACCATAATTGCAGTACCCATGCAAGATTCCTTTGAACTCAGAGGTGGACCAAAAATAGTGAATAATAGTGATGTACACTGTAAGTGGGGGTGTTTCCTTTGATGTATACATTCAACTCCCCAAGGTATGAAAATAGGTAAGTGCAATACAGATGCAAAGGTGCAGGAATTGAATGGCAGTTTCAGGCATGAATATTGAAATCATATGTTTTTGCAGCATTGAGAAAATATGTTCGTAGAATTTTTTCAATATTTTTACGTACTTCTCCTTGTCATCCGGAGTCATGCCATGGGAAGCTTTATGTTTGGTCCTGAAATATCTTAGTGCGATCCCTTCCCGCATCTGTTTCTTGATCCTCAAAATGTTGGTGATCAGAGAGTTATGCCTTTGCATACTGTTTTTTTGTTGCGTCCTTACTTGGGAAGATAAAAACTCAAACGACTATAGAACCAGAATCCCCATTTGACACTGGAAAAGCGCCAAAATCGAACTCAGATAACTCAGATAACTCAGCTGCAGAGTTTGAGGCAATGGCAGCACCCACGAAGCATACTCGTGAAAATCGATGGGATCGAGTTTTTCAGGCTGGAGGGGCCACGAACTGATTCCCAAAGACTGCAATATACAAAGCGAATACAATCAGACAGAGGTCACAAGATGATGTAGCAGCAGCAATACTAATCATACTGTCTATATACCTGTATAAATTCACATCAACATTTTGCATTTGTAAATTTATGAACCTCCCATTTTCATTGTCAGAAGAAATTTCCCTTGAAACATCCTGAAACACTTCCCTCGCAGGTGTTGCAGCTTCAACTCACTTTGTCGCGAGCCATTGGAGATTCATGCGGATCAGTCGGTGGCATTTTGCAGGTGGATTTTCGGGGGCCTGCAAAGTGTTGCTGGTTGAGTGGTTACCAGCATACTCATTCTGAAAGATGCGCCGGTTTACGAGAGATAAGTGTTGAAGATGAGAAAGGGCTTGGCATAATTCCACTGGTTTCGACGCGGTGCCTACTGTGTTCGCTATTTCTGGTGTCAGATGCGTTTGGCTGGCTCAGTGTGTCCATCTGTCATAAGTCACTAAGAAAAAAACATGTGCTTTTATCAGTGTAATAAATTAATGTATTGAATTTGGGGGCTTATTGTGGATAGAGGATAATTTGATATAATTTGTGGACCACTATTTGCATGCCAGTCTGACAGTTCAAAGGAAGCCTCTGTGAGTTTTGCTTTCTGAATTCCTCCAGCACCGATGGAGTCATTCCTTCAAGATTTCTCCAACGCAGGGCATAGCAGTAGCGTTGCTTGAGATGGCCAAGCAGAAGGTGGAAAGCATAAGTTTCACTAAAGGATGGGATGGATACCGGATGAATTTTGCGATCATGGAGCCAGACTACAAAGATATGGAAAACGTTCGAAAACACCAAAAATGTTGCGAAATGGCTTTTTCCACAGCAGTTGGCTTCATTTCTGATGTTTGAAGTTTCAGATCCAAAAGCTGCAAATTTGCCGATATGTTTGTCGCTTGGAGGTGGAGAAACTCAAACCAGAAGATGCCGACGAGATCGATGAGATCGCCACGGCCAGTGGAGATGAGAGACGTTTTTTGATGTTTAGTAGGTATCTTTGTATTTGTATAGCAACGTCCAATTATACCGATATCATGAAATACTGTTTGTCAGAATGCAATTTGATTATTAGATGTATATTAGATGTACAATATATAGTTACATAGTATATAGAACCTAAAATACATTATGTTGTCTTGCCTGATCATGTGTGTTTGTATGTTTGTTTTTGTTTTTTGAGATCCTCTAAGCGGATCATGATTCTACCATATCGTACTGCTGAAATGTACTAAACATCGATTGTAGCGCACATCATACAGCAGGGGACATATGGAGATTGGGGTATATTTTGGGGGACACTGGGTGAAATAGGAAAGGGCAAAGAGCTTCCAGCATGAGGGAGGACACATCGCATAATGACAAATCCTGGGGCAGGGGTCTCCAAAAAACTTGTAGCGCGTGGCTGTGATATGAGTTTCTCATCTTTTAGGTGCTAGCACTGCTCGTCCTAATTGTACAGACACCTATATAATCAATTACTCATATTTGATTGCATGTTGATTGTTTTCAAATTGTTGACATTCATTCTTTGCAGCTTGCACACATGGCAGGCAATGCTCTCGAGCGGACCAAAAGCAGACAAGAAGAGCGACTCGGCCACCGCCACTGAAAGGCAATACATTTTTTGACTCCTCAGATAATAGAACCAGGCCAGTATAGCTCATGCCTGAAATAAGGTTGGCCTAGCACATAAGTGCCTAAGGTCTTGAGAACACCATACGTTCATCATAAGGCCATGATTGATTGGATCTCTATTTTCCCATTTGAGCAGCGTTCAAAACCCCTGTTGATTGTTTACAAATGTTTACAAAAGGGGTTGGACATATCAAATGGTTGCGTAAGCAAAACCTTGAGTCGCGTAAGGATGCGTACGCAAAATTCTAGGGTGTGTTTTCGTGTAAGCTGCGTAAGCCTTATGTGAGTGAATGCGATTTCAACTATTTATGTTCTTTCTTGTGCAGCTAGCGGCTTGGTGGCATACAGATACTGATACAAGAAAACACTGTAACACTGTAGCATTAGGCTTCCAGGTCGGGTGTGGTGTGTTGACTGCCAGCCATGTCATAAAACTGCATTCAATAATGATCAACAAGAGAATGAAAGGCATGTTTTTTCAGTCCTTCCTTCTTTAGAATGGATTCTGGTAGTGATTTTTTGCGTAACGCACGCGCAAGCTGCGCGTAAGCTGGGGTAACAAGGGAAAGGCTGTAAAGACAAGGATTCCAAGAGCTTCTTGTCAGCAGGTCTCCGTTTTGGCTTGCATGAAGCTGCTTCTCTCTATGTTTTGTGAGTGGTTCATAGTCTTCCAATGTTTTTCCACCTTTTTCCACCCTTTATTGAAGTTAAGGCCTGAAGAAGACATTGTGGGCTGCGGATGCTGCAGCAAAGATGTTGCCAAGGTGTAGTTGGGACATGACACATCTTCCTGCGCTCTCAGTCTCATGTGCTCTCAGCGCTACTTCAAGGTCTGAAATGGCCCCACACACTTTTGACTTGCGGTTTTTCGCAAGCTGAGATTTTTAGCTATTTAGTTTCTTCACATTGCTTCAAACTGTGCGGTGATTTTACCATTTGGACCTGTCCTTTAGTCTTTGTGCCAGTACTATTTCCGCTTGGTGGGCGCATTTGGCGGCCATGGAAGCAGAATGGCTCTTGGACAAGCATGTCGAGGCACATCATGTGAAGGGGCAATCGGAAATGAGGAGACTGCCAATTCCTAGTATGGTAAGAATAGAAGTCATGTCATCATCCAAACGTCTAGAAATTTCCTGTAAATGCTTTCGGATTCCATGCTCAGCTGGCAAATGGTTTTTCGTTTGAATCCTTAGGAAATGAAGAATACTTGTATCTCAAGCGATACAGGAATCATTATATAACAAATGTCAATCTGTGCCTTGGATTCTTCCGAACTCAAAACAAACAGAGAACCGATATTTTGGTACAGGGACTGCGTCTTGTCGTGTAGTCCTGCAGATGTCCCGTATTCTAGTTCTAGATGTCCCATAATATATACATGTCTGCCTCCTTTTGCAGATCATGATGAAATCCTGGTGAAACACAGTGTGACTCTATTGTGGTGTCCATGCTGTGTGTTTCAAGGGTGCTGACCTTGCTCGATGATCGTTGATGCTTACACCATCAATATTATATGTCCAGAGTGCCTGTGTATTTGATTCAAAACTACAGTACTGGGTAGTATGAGACAGCGGTATTCCTCAGATCAGGTGTTTTGTTTCGCGTGCCTCCGGATTTCTTGTTGCCTGGCAGGCCCATGCACGAATACAACGACTGCAGGCAGACTGGGACAGGCCTGTGGGACTCAAGGAGATCCACCCAGTTGGCAGGGCCTGGTAGGGGCTGAACAACAGGTCACAAACAGCAGATATGTTTTTGGATTTGCCATTTCTAGTTGATGGTTTCATAATGTTTCATTTATGGGCTGACAATCTTGGGCTGACAATCACATGTGAGAGACTGAATTGTAAATGCCAACAAATCACCACACCACGGCAGGTTTTGCCCTGATCAACCTGTTCTCATGTTGCGCTTGGAGGGCACAGCAGCCCGCCTATATGCCCAACAGGCGAGGTTGGTGAGTCAAATTGTGTCTTCAGTGCGATTCTGCCAGGACCAAAAAACGAATTCAGATATGATATGATAAGGTTAGCTAGTGTCTGCAAAAATATGCAAAGGTATGCATGGTTTGCAGGAATATGAAGGAATATACATGGAATATACACATCCTTTGTATTCCTTGCTTTTGATCCAATCAATATGTGGTGGCCACGTTGATCCTGGCATAGCTGCCAGACTGTCACCATGCGCAGCGATGGAGACTGGATGAGACATCACTTCATCGGTTTTCGTCATCGTAAAACCTTTCCATTGCGAGTGTCCTTGCCATGCGGGTTCCACCAGGGAGACTGGTCTTCTGCTGCCATGCACACAGAGAGGCACGCTGGCAGAGGGTGCCGCACATGTATACTTTGTAGAATATACAGAATGTCAGTTGATTTTATTTGTACATGTTTCGTTCTTGTAGATTTTATACATCTCCGTCTACCCCATAGATTTCAATTTATACACACATTTGAATACATGTCGATGTAAATGCAATCATCAACTAATTTATATATAACAAACACATTAAGGCCTCTATCAAATCATTACCACGAAACCTTATCGAAGAGGTGCTGTACCTTGGCGGAGCGGGCCTTCGGTCGTACACACAATGCGACTGTTGCCTTGCGCGCGCGTTTGGGCGATGTTGAAGCCTCAAGTCGTTCCGTTTGTTGAAGTTTGTTGAAAGTTGAAAAGTTGCCTGAAACATTGATTCAATTACCTACTAGTCTGACACAGTCTGGAAGATGTAGGCCGGAGTATTTAATTGTGTTTTTGAAGACAGAGAGAGAGTACAAGATGTACATCATGATGTCATGATTGACGATGCCGTTCTACAGCCGGGTTAAGGCCTGGTCTAGGAGAGAAGATTGGGATAAAGCCATCGCCGTCTTCCTGGCATCTTGTGCGAATTTGACATGGAATTCCTGGCAAGCTACAGACATGATATGAACTGGGCACCGGGCCAACACCTTTTTTCTTGTTTTTTGTATCATCTCTTCCGTGTCGGGAAATGGTAGCTTGGAGGCTCTTGCATTGCCAGGCTTATCAAGAAGCTTACTCCGTGGCACAGGCCATTGAGCACTTGGACGGAATTGGACGGAATGTGTTGCTCCCAATCTCAGCTGGGAGTTGCTGTCCAAAATTGCCTTGTCTCAAGACGTCCTCAACCCTGCAGATGTTGTAGAGACTAGACTTGCAGTTTTGACCACCGGCTCGACTCTACATTTCTTCAGCAGACTGATCCGATCTGCGGATGGGTTTTTCGAGCGTAGGTGAGCAGTGATGAGAAGACGACTGGACGGTTGGCATTTGAGCTGGCTCAGGCCTCGCGTCCATCTCTCTTTAACTCGTTTCCCCTTCCTCAGGAACTCAAGTGGCGAAGCAGTGGGAGGGGAGTCTTTGAGAATTCGGGTTGGGGGATCCGGACAGGCAAGATTTTTGAAATTGGCTGTAACTTGAGATAGAGGTACTGGGATTTGGATGCTTTTTCAATGTTTTATATTTTTTTCTGACACAGGTAGAACATACATACGAACATGCTACCAGATAGGCCTGTAGTTATGAGGAGGACCCCACCTGAAAAGAAATGTCCCGGGTTTTCACTGCAACTGACACGCCAGGTGTTGTACTTCAAGGGCGACCTGACTGGCGCTAAAGGATATGCAGAGGAAGCTGTGAAGTTGCTGGGGTCCTGGCAGCGGCCAAGCACATGGCAGCTATGTCAGCCATGGATGAGATGAGAAGCAAACGAGTTGAGCAGAGGACAGTGGATGAACTCTTTTTTTTTGAGAGATGTTGAAAGCATTGGGTTTTAAACCTTCTTATGAGAGCCTGACACCTCCTGCCTTTTCACAACACCATGTGAGCAATGAAAAAAACTTAGTTGTTTAGGGTATATAGTATATGGGGGATTATACTACACAGCTGTGGATTATAATGAACCATTACAAGGATCCCTACTAAACAACTGATAGTATCATGGAAAGTAAGGGTCCGGTCTTTTCGTGGCTCATGTCTTGCTTCGTTATGAATTGACCATTGGTCCGGTGATCCCAGCGGTCCGCGTTGAAAAACGCCCCACCTCTTTGAAACGATACGGGTCTATCTAAATCTGACTTTTGGCTCAGGTTGATCCCTTTGGACTTGGGCGTGGGACTCTGTTGCAACACAGACTCCCACTTGTTGCAATCCCTGACACTTTGCAAAAGATTGGAAGGTCGGAGTGGCGCCCCTGGCGATTTGAGTGGAACATCTTTTGAAGCGTTGATGCTCCTATCACGTGCTCGGGGTCCAAGAGGGGAATCTGCACTTTGAAAAGCACAGATCGGTGGTGTATGACTGTGAGATCATCACCCGCCGTTTTTTTTGAATAAGAGCAGAATCAGGGGAATTGGTGAAATCATTGGGATTTGCCACTGCTGAATAGAATGGAAGAGGTCAGTGATCAGCTAGAATTATATAATCACATTTGGCTGCAAGATTATTGCAATTTGCTCATTGGTAGTAGGTGGATGTACGAAATCACCAGTAAACCAGGGTTTTGCTGTGCCATTCTCAAAGATGTGGGAAGAGAATGCTGTTAACATCGATTGCTGTCCCATGATTTTTTTCTATCCAAAGAAGATCCGGGGTCATGCACAGTTTGGATTAATGATTCATATAGATCTGTCAATCTCTTCCAGCGCTTCATTCCAAGGAAGCAAACCTCTGACGGGTGTCTTACCGAGGTTTATGAGGATTTATGTTTGCGTTTCCTAGAGCTTCATGAGACCGAACAGGCTGGAGCTTTGTGCAACTTGGGAGTTCTTGCCCGCAACTGCAACTCTTACCCGGAAGCCAAGCACAGGCAGCCGTGAGCCCTGCTATGCTACAGGCAAAGAGGGGCTTCATGAGATTCAGGTTGATTTGCTTGACTTTGGGGACCCCAGAATGGAAAGAAGAGAGAGAAGCTATGTTGAACACCTCATGGCAACAAAAGATGTTGGAGATTCCCAGATGCCTCCAATTGTCACATTTTCCCAAAAACGATCCAACACATGTATCAGGGGATTTCTTCGGTGCGTTGCGTTGCAGCAAATTCCGTCACACCGCAGCCCTTTCCAATCTGGAGACAGACTGTAATACGCGCTCATACGATCTTCTCCTTTAAAATGGCCAGCTTGTGCTACAGCAAAACGTTCATCGACGAAGAAATGCCTTCACCTTTCACTGGTCGTGCCAGGAGCTGTCCACCAACCATGACTTTTTGGCATTGGATTAGGCCATCCATGGCGTCCATTTTTCCTTTTGTTGAATCTTTTTGTGGAATGCTTCGATTGGGATTGGTGTGATGTATGAAAATCATTGAAAAAAAACTGAGGACAAAAGCTGAAAAACCAGACGCGCTCAACCTTTGCTGCCTTCACAGTGAAGAAATGCAGTTGAAGTTGCAGGCGAGTTGCTGCAGACATAAACGTCCATCTCAACAGACAGTATCAATTTATGGCCGGCACAATTCTACTTGGTTCCGTGTTTGGTGCACCGATGTACAAGAGCCAATGGTGGGTTTTTCCAACATGCCAAACCTATCCAAACCTGAAATCTGAAACAATGGCGTATTCATATTCATAATCTATAGCCGTTGATCATTGATCCTACGGTTTGATCGACCCACCCCAGCAACGCCAAGTCTGTCAGGTGTCGAAGTTGCAGCAGAGGTCTGAGTTGCTGTCCAGTGGAACACCAGTGAGTTTGCCCGCTACCTTTCAGGAGAAAGCCGGGAAAACCCATGAAATATCAGATATCACATGTTTTTTCAAAGATGTTCATGGTACTCTGGAGCAGAAATCAACAGGATTTTTCTTCAAAGGGAAGCTATGGCCATCCCAAGCTTTGCCGAAGACCATGTATCCTCTTCGTGCGCGGAAGATGTGAGAAGGCTGAGAATTGTGGATTCTGCCATCTGACTCACGAAGCTCGGTTTCACTTCAAACATTTGGGAGATGAAAGAACGGGCGGTTCCACTGGTCGTCTCCTCCAAAATCATGTTGTAGCCGTTGTTCCATTTGCTTTCATGATATCAAGTTCCTCTCTGCGTTTGTATGCGCGCATCTGTGTTCATTTCTTGCTGAAATTGATTTAATTGATAGTGTATGACAATGATGATATATGTACATACGTATCTATATGATGTGTACAATCAATCAATCAATCAATCAATCAATCAATCAATCAATCAATCAAGCAAGCAAGCAAGCAAGCAAGCAAGCAAGCAATCAATCAATCAATCAATCAATCAAATATGTGACTATGTATATACATTGAAATATATGTTTAATTATGTTTACTTATATATACCGTATATTATATATACATATATAACGATATATTCATATATACGCATTGATTATGAACTGTTTGCATTGTCGTTTTCAGGGTGTCTATCCACCATTGTTCAGCCACCGTCCCCTCCCCCACACGTATCCGCCATCCATCCGCACATTTACTCCTCTGTTATAAATCTTGTTCTGAAGTGTGTTGATCGTAAATTAGTCCTGTCTATCCTATCTACATGTATCAGCTACTGTGTTTGAATCTATTTGATCCATCCCGAAATCCAGATATTGGCTTTTGATTTATCCGACAGTCCATGAAACCATTGAGTCCTTTGATTTGAGGATATTTGAGAATGTAGACATGTTCAATAGTATTCAAAATATGTGCAAGACAACGTACGCAACAAAGAGACGCAGTAGTGACACGAGCAGTGCTTTTCAGTGCTTTTAAGGCCTCTCAAAATAACAGTTCGCCCAAGCAATCCAGCTCCGAAACATTGTGACCTTGTTGGAGCTTCACGTTCTCCATTCATTTCCATCCCTCCTCTCCGTTGAGTTGCACTGGCCAGGTTGTGAAACCTCCCTCCTTCGACAAGCAACAACGAGAATTCTTGAAGAATCTTCCCGCGGTGGACTTTATGGAGGTGATTCTGCCACACATCCGCAAGCAAGTGGAGGCAAGGCAAGCAGACAGTGATACCAATGGCAGTTGAATCGGAGCCTCAAGAATCTCACGAGATACCAATGACGTCGAGCCATCATCATGATTTTGCCTACTATAGTAAGTTGGTGAGATACAGTACGGATAATAAGTGATAGTACCTTGGGAAGCCTAGACCAGCTGGCATAACACTGTAGTATGTCATGTGTCAAGGTAGATATTTCATATTATTTGATTATTATTAATGAGTATGGAAACCACTGAAAGCACGAAGGTATCGACTTCTCGCTCATTTTGGTCATACCTAATTACATGACTTCTCCAGGAGAGCGAAGTTCCCGGAGCTGTTACGTTGCTTCAGCTTTTGGAGAGTGAAATCTCGATTCGCGGGCAGCCAAAGCGGGGCCAGCCCCAGCGAGCTCCACGGAAAATTCGCTACGTTTTGGAACGCATGACCTTGGCGGGTTTGGTCAGCTTGTCCTGTTCCACACTTCCTGGTCGCTTTCCAAAAATCATGTCGAATGAACTGAGGGACTTGCGTGAAACTGCCGGCATGTTGGAGGCTTAAAATGCATAGACATGGTCGTGTAAGCAGGTCTGAAATAGGTGATTCATGGGCACAATAGTACATGGCACAATACTTTGAATCTATGGTTTGAGCATGTTTAAGCAAACGTGGCCATGTGGCACCTGGATTCATTGGCCATTAGGACTTTTTCGGGGTGTTTCCATTCAAAAAAAACCTTCAACGTGCTGGCGGTTCAAGCATCGGGGCATCTGCCAGCAGTTGCGGAGACGTCGATGTTTGGTCTTGAGTTGCTTCGGCTGCCTTTCTTGCGACTTGCTGTGAAGCGGGACAGAAACCAATCAGAATCCCCGAGCTCAGCTCAATGCAGTGAGATCAGCTCCAAAAAATTGATTCCAAATGTGCTTCACCAATCTTTCCAACTCATGAACTTGTGGGAGTTTTCTTCGTTCTACACACCATCCTGCTTCTCAAGTGTCCAAAAGGGGGCGCGAGAGTTTGAAGAGAATTTGTGCCTATTCAAAGCTTGAGCAGTCTTGCATATTCTTGCATCAAGCTTATAAACAGAATGATCTACTTTTATGAGATACTGACAGCCATAAATTGACACAGGTGAAAATAGTTATTTTACCATTTTGGTTATCATTTATTTATCATGTTTGTTATCATTTCCTGAAAAACTATCATGTTTGTTATCCTTTTATTTATCATTTTTGTTATCCTGTCCTAAGAAAATATCATGTTGGTTATCATTTGTTTATCATTGTTGTTATCATTTCCTGGAAAAATATCATTTGTTGTTATCTTTTTTGTTATCATTTTATTTATCATTTTATTTATCATTTTTGTTATCATTTCCTGAAAAAATATCATTTCTTTATCATTTGTATTATCATTTGTTCATCATTTCCCGAAAAATGATAACCAAAATGATAAATAGATGATCACCGAAATGATAAACAAATGATAACCAAAATGATGATTAAAATATTTTGCTGTTGTGAGGGTATGGCTCGCTGAGTATCTCTTAAATCTACTCATTAGAGGTGCACTCATCTGTGGTACACAGAATATCTACATACAGTGCTTTCCTTTGAAAAAACGCGCTGTATGTAGTACTACTAGACTTGAGTGTCTCCTGAGTACGGGTTTCAATCCGACTACCTGGATGGTGTATGGGTCCCAGTCATCATTCGGTCGTGTGAGGGCTTTTGATGTTGGTTCGCATGGGTGTTGTTCGACTCATACATGGTTTTGGTATTAGATGCTGCCACTGCAAGCGGAGAAAATCCATGAAACCTATACAGTAAATCAGTAGTACATGTGCATAATATGTATATATATATACGTATATATACATATTACATATCACAATTTCTTTTTCATATTTTTGGGTGGCGATTTGATTGCGGGGTAAACTCTTAGTTTTTTGGATACAACTGGATTTTCCCCACCGCTTTCAGGCCGGTATGCTCATGGACCGTTGCTGCAGTAACATACTTTACAGCCTTGTGATGCAGCACCTCCCTTGACCCTCTTGAGCATAGATAAAGACAACAGAACAACACGAGTGTACGTAATACTCTCGACAGTCCCTCACAAACATACATAGGCCCAAATTCATGTGGATAGTATATTAACATACATATTTATGTTTTGTTTATATAATATATTTACATATATATATATATATTGGCAGCTTTAGGCGCATCATAGGCAAAGCAGCGGAGGCACTAAACGCGTCCAGGTCAATTCCCCGTACAGACAGGTTGCACAGCAGCTTGAACGTTCTGGTGTTTTCCTGGGGGGCCGCATCCTACTACGTCTAGAATCGTTTTTGCTCCACATGTGCACCCAAAAATTGCCGAAACGTAGTTGTTTGCCAGTTTTGCAAGGATAGAAAAAATGGCCTCGGCCATGCATTTTCAGTCGATCCGCCTCAAGTGCGTTTTACTAATGAATATATTGATAGGCTCACGCTTCAAACCAAGGACGTTCAAAAGCTAAACTCCATTTCAAAATTGAAAGGTGCCTCGTCAAAGGCGGGATCACTCTCCTTTTTTCCTCCATGAATGCTGTCATGGACTGCCTCCTTTCTTTGCAGCAAAAACGTATGCTTTGTCGCCAGCACTGAAATCAGATCGCATCAACTGTTTGGGAGATCCAAAATCAAACTTCGGAGCAGCAGTGGAAGCAGCAGCAGCAGGAGCAGCAGCAGCAGCAGCAGCGGCATCGGCATCGGCAGCGGCAGCAGCCGCAGCAACAGCAACAGCAACAGCAACAACAACAACAACAACAACAACAACAACAACAACAACCACAACGACAACGACAACGACAACAACAACAACAACAACAACAACCACAACCACAACCACAACCATGAACAGCTCATCTGTGAGGCCTGGAAATGACATGCAGGCAACGTGGACATGGACTTGCAAATTCGTTGCATTGCATCGGAAAGAAACATGGTTTGAACACGTCGACTCAAATCCAGTGCTGCTAGGTGACCGACAATCATCAAGCCTGATTGCAAGTACATAGTCAGCTCATCACAGTGATTGCGAAGATGGATCAGTTGTCTAGCGTCATCATCTAATCTCGGTTGTGGACCAGGCCTTCGCATCAACATGCCTCTTCTGTCCGATTTCCTCTTCAAGGAACCTCCAACGTCCAAATGAAGAGGAGTGAAAGGTCTGACATTTCATTTGTCTTGGACTTCTCCCACGCGCAGACTTCTCAAGAAGCTTGTTTATGGTTTGCTCAAACATGCTGATCCAAAACTGGAAAGTAGACATTCAATAAGATGCATTTTGAAAGTGGTTGCCTGCCCTTTGATATGCCAACTCTTTGGCATCAGCAGCAATGTCTGGGACCTGAATCACTTGCAAACCATAGTCGCGCAACATTCTCCAGTGAGAAAATGGGACTTCCCAGCGTCTTTATTCAGACACTGGTTGCCTCCATCCTGGCATGGCAAAAAGGGTAATGGTTGTCTCCAACATCAGTAGTGAGTGGCCGGTTGAGGAGCAAGAACATGTCCGACGCGAACGTGTTCCCATTTGATTTGAAAAATGGCAACACTCGTCTCCGAGGACAAGTACAAAGGCCTCAGGTTTTTCTCGTGGATCAGGAATGTGTTTGACGCGGCTAACCTGCCCAAGAGCCATACAGTATCTTCCACATCTTAAGAACAAAACTTTTACTTTCATTGCCTGGTGTGCCGAGAACTGCGATCTTGGTGCATGCCGACGGGGCGCTCAGGCGCCAAGCAATGTCTTGCAAGTCATTAAACGACTGCTCTTTGGTATTATGACTTGATGGTTTCAAAATTCCTAGTCTCCAGCAATTTAGACATGACTTCTGTGGACAAAACTCAAACGTCCTTGAAAAGTGCCTTCTTCAACTAAGCCAAACTCCGCAGTATTCGCATTCCAGCTCTGGTCATACATGCGAATGACAAGCTGACAAGCTTCTCTGTACACTTTGAGCTTGTTGCGAATTTGCAAAGCAGAACCTTGAGCTTGATTCAATCTTGTGCCAAAGTCCACAGTCATGTTGGTCCACTCAGGTCCAGTGCAATGGATTTTCCGCCATGCCTTTCCCTTCTACCTTCACTACAGGATCTGTCCCGGATCTCAGAACGGACAACCTGAAGGATCAGGTTCCTTGTGTTCCTTTTCATGTCCTATCATCTTCACTGGTCAAGTTCATAAGTGCATGTTTCACAAGGAACCTGGAGGCATTGGACGCGTGCTGGTGCTTGCTAGCAAATGAAATCTATGTGGGTTCACATGCTTTGCTGTTCCTTTCCCCCCACCTTGTCCCTTTCCATCTGGTCTATGACATTTCCTGCTTTGCTGACCTTTTCCATATCATCCATATTCAGCATCTCCGTGCTGTTGCCAATGGTCGGGCCTTGGGTTTGCCATGCCATTCATTCTACAGTCGTGGTGGGCTCAGTACCGCCAGCCCGACGAATACTACAAACACCGGTTTTGGACGGCGAGGCGAGGTACGAAATTGATGTGATATTGTTTTGGCGGCCGGGGATCTCTTGTATGTTTTATCTATTGTAAATTTGTCAACACTTGAATAGTCAACTGTGCATATGAAATTCACATGCAGCGCCCACGAAGGATCCCAGTGAATTGCAAACATGTTCCGTTGCAACCAACATTGTCAGCCTTGTTGCTATCGTTTCACCGTGTTGTTTTTGCACGTTCAAGCGCGGTTCGCCGACACAATTTGAGGACAGCCCACGTTGATCCATTCTTAGATGTGCGTTTCGACATACCAAGCAGTTTCATGTTGTACTTGTCTCTGTGAGAATGCAACACAGTGTCACATTCCCACACCATCATCTAAATTCCGACATGCTCAATATGTGAATGTTTCAAATTCCGAGCGACATTGAGAAAGAGATGCACAAAGTGTTGGCGTGTGTGTGCGTGTGTATGAATGCATCTGTATTTCCGTCGTATTTTTGATATTTGCATTCTATTTTCCATCGTGGTTCTTGGTGCCAGGTCATTGACAAGTAGCAACCATGTCCGACTAATGTAAAGACCTTGGTTGAGCCATGCAGCAACCAGCCAAAAAAAAAACGACTAATGTAAAGACCTTGGCGCTGAGATCAGTTCCTGGCAATGTGTCCCTGCAAGCCTAAGCCTGCTTGCATGCCGGTCTGAGATGTGCAAAACCAGCATTTCTTGTGGCTCCACACGCGGATCAAGCTCCGTTGAGTGCTACAGGAAAGATGTTTGTTGCGCAGCGGCCGGTTTGACAATTTCCATCTTTCCATTTGGATGTTGGTAGAGCTAATGACCAAAAAATACCAAAAAAACGGACATCAATTTGAAGCCAGTTTGCTCAAAGCTTTGGAGATCCAACATCCGAGCAATCATAGTTTGAAGATGTCGCAAAATACGATTGTTTAGAACTGATGGCAACTTGAAATCCAGCTGGCACAAGAAGGTTGGATTGAGACGTGACATCAACGTAAGAACTACAAAATCATTTTTCGGACATTCGGCAAATCCAAGTGTTTTAAGTCATTTGAAGTGACATTCCCTACAAGACTGCTTGTTTGCTACCTGAATGACATCAAGGTGGTAATGATTTGGACAGTTTTTATTTTTTAATGTATTTTTGTAGATATACAAACATGCCTATATATGTATGTATATATATATATGTGTGTGGCGTTTTCAAAAGGTTTTTGGTGATTAGATATAACATGTTTTCTTAACCTCGAACCCACATCAACCATAAATTTTGGAAAATTTAATGAACGGTCAAGTCCCTCCCAAAAAAAAGGCAGTTGGTTTCAAGGGATACATTATAATAGTGGCATAGAATACTGGTCAACCCCCCAACACTTGTATGGAAATGTATGGAATATGGAATATTTGTGTATATCATTGTGGGCAGTAAATTTTGTTTACGCCAAGGCAGTGGATGGTTGCCAGATATTTCTAAACTTTCGCTTCCCGGTCTGAGATGTGCAAAACCAGCATTTCTTGTGGCTCCACACGCGGATCAAGCTCCGTTGAGTGCTACAGGAAAGATGTTTGTTGCGCAGCGGCCGGTTTCCAAATTCCGCCTTTCCATTTGGATGTTGGTAGAGCTAATGAAGCCAGTTTGGAGATCCAACATCCGAGCAACAGGATGTACAGACTGCTCCAGGCCACTCTTCTACTGATGTTGTGGGGGTGAGCATTTCAAAGAATTTACGCTCCGGAAAACCAACATGGAACCCCAAAGATTTGGAAGATTTGGATGTCCTTTCCAAAGTTCAAAGCGGTGGTTTTTAAGTTCCATTTTAGTTTTCAGGGGTTTTGCGGCTTGGCAGATGAAGTCGGCCGATGAAAGTCCGGACCGAAAATCTCGGATCAAACATCCTAATCAGCTGAGCATAGATATTGTAGAAGCAAGGCTTGAGGAATTTTAGAACTGTCAACAAAATCCCATCCACAGACTCTACGGCCTTCGAAACCCATGCTTTCACAGTAGCCTTGCTCCTCACGCTCAACGAACTATGTACAACTCCAATCCATACAGATCATCAAATATAGATCCACTTCTTCATCTCGCTTGAAAAAGAAGGAAGCTGCTGCAGTGCCAATGTTGTGCACAGTGTGTTTTGTGGGAGAAAGGTGAATTTTTCTCTAGCAGCTTCTAGTGGAATGGAAGTCCGTCAAGGTCCTTCGTTGCAACAGACTTTGCACTTCTGGATGCGAAGGAAAGTCGATGAGTCAGTCAGGTGATTTTTGTTGCATCACCCTGACAGCTTGAATCCCAAGTAGGCAATGTGAACGGTTCAGCTAGGCTCTCATCTTGAAAGCGATCAAGTGCTTCGAGACTGTGCTCAAGAATTTGCCGGCCTCAGACCAGGCATGTGAGATGTGACAACTGACGGCTCGTTTTGTTGCCGTTGCCTCCTTGTCTATCTTTTGCAGATGTGTCCTGTCAGAATGCAATGGAACACATATTCATTCGCTTCAAATTGAGAAAGCGCAAGGACTTCATTTCTGTCTTCGGATCGAGTCTTGCCTAGAAACCCCCACCTATGTACATCATTGGAGGTGGCACGGCGCCCGGGAACTATGTCAAGGGCAGCATATATCGTGGAGTCCGTGCTGAGACTCAAAGCCTTTGGCCCCAGTGAAGCAGCTGGCAACCGCATCTTTCAACAAGATTCAGCCATGTTCAAGGCAAGTCCCACGGTTGCCAAAAAACAACTTCTTTCTCCACTCAAGCTGCCCATGAAGCTGAGGTCATGGGTTTGGGTGATAGCGAGTACTCAGCCCTGGGAACTCAGAGGGATGAGAGATGTCAACGCCAAAGGTTCCTGAAAGATGTGTGACGCCTTTGGGACCGCGACCCAGCTTCAAATCATATCTTCTGACTTCTCTTCGGCAGTCCACAATGACTTGAAAACCACCGAAGTGGTCTAAAGCAAACAGAGTCTAAAAGTAAGATATCTTCTCCAAACCCATGTTGAAAGTGGACGCACAATCAGCAAAATTCAACTCTGAATTGTTTGCGACGTGTCAAGTGCTGACATGGTCATTGATCCCATGATGTTAAACGAGACTAGAACATATTTAGACAATTCTCCGATGAGCACTGTGGGCCTGTGATGTCCTGAGGTCCTGGTTGATGCTGTGGAAGAACTTCTCCTCCACGCATCATCGGTAGCGCCCACCTGGTGTATTTGGATGGCAGATAAGGAAGTGGTATAATTAGTCATAAGCAGTCCATGTGCAGCACAGGGGGGTGGGGTTGCTTCGTTTTGAGATTTTTGAGGAAATGTTGTCCATGTCGAATGCACAAAGCCCTCAAGCCTGTGCAACTCTGACCAGACTCTGCCCATCTGCCCATAAATTTCTCTTTAGGTATTTGGCCCCAGAAAGAGCATGTCATCCGGCCTCAAAGTAAAAAGTTGACAAGTCTCAAAGTTGGTGTGGAAAGGGTGTCCATGGCAAGGGGTGTTGCACCACCTCTTGCTCAAAAGCACTCGTTTGCCAGGTGGCTGAGACAACATCTCTGCAACGAGCCATAAGTCAGGTATGCTCCGCCATGCAGATGGTCCTTGTTGCCACAAAAGGGGTGATGAACGAGAGGTGCTGACTTCAACTGGATATTATGATATTATCTATAAGATGGAGAAACCTGGTTTTGTTCCAATATTCGGTTGATGTGATTCAGGCGTGGGAGGGCATCAAATGGCATCAAAAGATATGTACTTGGACATTAAAATGCGACTTTTGGTCAGTAGCCGTCACTTGAAGAATGTTGATGATGACCAAGCATAGCGCACATCCATGCAGATCCCTGACAATCCGTGAAAGCCCTGGTTTTTTCCCGTTTCTCCGTGTTTCTGCCATGCACATGAGGGTTTTAGCTGAGTAGTTCATAATTCATAGATGTTTGGCAGAGCCACCGTTTCATGATGTTTCGCTTGGCAATTTGTAGCTCTCCAACTTCTTTCCTCGGTCGGAAAAACTCTGCAAATAAAAGGAAGTTTCTCTAGGGTTGCAACATGATATGAAGATGTTCAAGCCTTCAGACTACACCTGGAACACGGGGTACTCGTACCTCCAAAATTTGACATACCTCGTTTCGCGAATCCCTGCAGACACGTGGTGTGCGGCAGTTGCAACCGCGAGCTCGGAACCTCAAAATGCCAGGGAGATACCCTCATCAATCAAAGCGTCTAAGAATATCAAAGAAGACAGATGTATGATGATTTATGTCAAAAATGTCAAGAGGATTTTCTGCATTTTTTCCAAGAATCAGCAATTTCTGAGTCATGCTTCTGTGATTGCCTTTGTAATTGTAACAGGCTGCCTGGAGTCTTGAAGGGTTTTTCAGGATGGCTCAACTGAATCCGCTGACACCAAGGCAGAGACACGCGCTGTGGCTGAGGCGACCATATAGGAAACCAACCTTTTCGACATCGCATGGTCGCACCAAACTGAATTGGAGGTCCATTTGACTCATTAAACGTTTACCCAACCATTTGGAAAAAAAAATACCGACCTTTGAACCCAACCTTTTTCCGACTTGCTTTAGCTTGTAGCACCTTGTAGCCACCGGCCCTGTGGTATTTTTCTTTGCAGAGGCAGCTTTGCGGCCTGTGTCGAGCACCTCCATGGAAGTCCCTGAGAAGTTGATGGAACTCTTCGAGGAAGTGGCGAAAGAGGCAACCAAGGGCATGGTATGAAGTGATAAGTCTGAGAAGTGGTCATTTTTGAATCACCTCGTTTTTCCATGTGGATCCATGTGGCATGTAGAGACATCAATCCGAAGAAGAATGGATATCGACATGAATCTTTGCGAATCATAGCTCTTTTGTGATCCATTGATTTCCATACAAAGACTTCCATTTCGTTGTTTTGTCTCCTGTAATCGACTGTAATCTCCTGTATCTGGTGTTGCTCTCAAGGATCACCGAGGCTTCGGAATCGATTTCTTGTGCCATGCTCGTTCAATTCATTTGCTTGGCGGTAGCTGCCAAGGGCTGTCACTGCCTGTTTTTGGCATACAAGTTCTTCTTCCGTCCTGGCAAGGCTGCAAGCAGTTGTCTTAAAAGGCAATGAAATGTTTTTTTTTAGCAAATGGTCTTTGTTTTCATGGAAAACAGACAACGATATATAACATACAATGATAATTTGCTAGAGTCTCAAATGTTGCAATATGTTGATTTATGATGGTTTATGTCGTACTTGTGCAATGTGATGTTCATTTTACACGCGGAGAGAGGCTATGACATACATATTATTTGTGCTTGGAGATTACTGGAAAAACTTTTGCACATCTTTGATATATTACATTACATTGATTCCGCATCAGCTGTTCCAAGTCCTTCCAAGAAGCTCTAAATTCCCAAGCCCGGAAGCGCAGGACCTCAAGCAGTACGGTCAGTGGGCGGTGGTCACTGGCGCTACAGATGGCATCGGAAAGGCTTATGCGATGGAACTGGCCCGGCAAGGATTAAACGTGCTGCTCATTGCCAGGCGATCCGCTTAGACCGGCACACACTAAACGGCTAGTTTTTTCTTGGGCTTGAAAAACGTTAGGTTTGAGGAGTACTGTCATGCTGATTGCAATGCTACAAGGGTGGCGAAGACTCGTCTCCTTTTAGTCACTTGGTTCATGTCAAAGATCTTGAACCTCCCACCCTGACTATGGCTTAACAGTTCCTGCTTGCGTGATCAGTGCTTGGAACGTGTAACAGTGGTGGTGAAAAGGATATGTCGGGATCTCCAGGTATGTTTATCTCCAACGGTTTGTTTCGAGATCAGAAAAGCAATAGTTAGTTAGAGTAAGTGGACCCCCGAATAATAGTTTAGAAGTTTAGACTGGCCAAAGTGGCAGTGTGGCACACAGCTGTGCTTTGGCCAAAGTGGCAGGAGTGATGAAAGACTAACAGAAACCGCCAAAGAGATCAAAGGAAAATATCCCGTGACGGTTGATCAACTCAAGGCGGGCCAAGTTTTCATGGGAGAGATTTCATGACTCGAGTTTTGGCTTGGCCTCACAGAGATTTACAAAGACCTATGTAGTATATAACGGTATATAGAAGGGATTTGTGTCATGAAAGCTATCCATTCTATGTTTGTTGTATCCATACTGTTGCAATTCAACAAGTGATTTTTGAAAATCAAGGGCAACGAAAGGAGCCACGATTGTACCCCTCAAACTCCCAGGGTTGGGTCCAAATGCTAAACACCGAGTTGGTGTACAAAACTCGAATTTGTTTAGTATGAAAACTGACAGGATTTGATAGGGATTTGTATGGAACCCAACCTCTTGTCTGCAACTGTGGCGATTTCAGGTGGACTTCTCAAGCTTTGATGTAGCAGCACGAGAGATTGTAAAGGAGAAAGTCATGTCCTTGGATGTTGGGATCCTAATCAATAATGTGGGCCTTTCATATCCATACACCAAGTACCTTGACTGCAAGACTGCTCTTGAGCGTAAACTTACTCATTAAGACACACTGTTGTTGTGAAAATCCTGAGTTTGCGGATTGAAAAAAGCCCCATTGTTCCAGGAATGATTGAAAAGGGTGGGATGAAATCTCCAGTGGGCGATTAAGGTACTTCCATGAATTGAAAGATCAAGAGGTAGCTGATATTATGGAAGTGAATATGTGCTCTATGACATGGATGAACCTTGGCTTAGACCGCCAGTGATTATGATTGCCTGAGATCACTGGATCTGAAGTTCAGGGATTTGTTTTTCCTGCCAAAAATTGCAGTTGCTCTTGTTTCAACGTTGCACCTCCCTAAAGAGCTCATGACTACTTTGGCAGGCAGTTCTTTATCTCGTTCACTCCTTGCAATCATACAATCGCAGACACTGAGAGTACCTCAATCACCACAATCACGGCTACGAGGATCAATGCCACTGTCACCATATTTCCAAACAAAAAATATGTGGATTAGGATGATTCCGTTCAGGAGCCGTATTGTACTTGGGGATGAAAGTGGTACTCCTGGTATGCTCTCACGACGCCGTGGTGCCATCATCAATACTAGCAGCGGCTCAGCCCGGGCGACTTCTCCACTGCTTGCAGAGTATTCGGCCGCCAAGGCCTATGTCGAGAGGCAGGGATTGAAGTGATTCAGCTTTCAGATGTATAGAATCATTGGAATTTAAGGTACCAAACCCAAAGCTACTGTTAGCCATATTAACAGCTTATCAACCACCATTTTCCCTTCATAAGACCTTAATGAGGCCGGCTATTTCTGGCGGGGTAGCTTTGGCAGGGGTACCTTAAATTCCCATGATGCAATTTTTCTCAGTGGAATGTCAGGTTTTCCATGGGATTGGGTGCGGAGCTGGAGTCCAAGGGAGTTCATGTTCAAGCACAAACACCGCTGTACGTCACAACCAAAATGGCAAAGATCAGAAAATCTTCTATGACTGAGCCTCGGCATAGATTTTGATATCACCGGACAAGACCCTCGTTCGTTAAGGTTCATATTATATAATGATTAGACTGATGATAGATGTATGTTTTAATTGTGTTCTGCAGTTGTTGTTGCTTCTTTGGCGTGATCTGTGTTGTGGGAATGGACTTGCGAGACTAATGCATGCTAGTACACCTCTCACAGATTATTATGAAGCATGGTCATCATTAGATTCGGATGCTTGATGATGATGGATGGTGATTGACACCATTAATAGTGCACGATGAGGATGGAGGAGGCATTGTTTGGCTTCCTTCAGTTGCTGAAGTTTGACTGGCAGATTGGAAGTTTCCACATTGATTCGTGTAGCAGATGTTCTTAGCTTGGATGATCTTGCAAAGAATTCAGGTGCCATCACCAGAGAGCTATGTGGAATGTGCAGCACGACAGATTGGCTACGAGGTGCAGTGTGGAGCCAGCAAACTCGTGGGGATGGAAAGGGCTGGAATCATGATGGTTGATACTTCTTGGAGGCATACCACTAGCTGCTGCTATGGTAACACGTTGTCCATAGTGGATTTGGTAGCATTCATGGGACCGATGGTATAAGAATCCTCTGAGTGGCCAACGCCATAAACATCTCTATTGTCATGAGCTGAGTGTATCAGTGTATCCTACTCCCCGCTATCCTGATGACATCTTGATACAAAAGGGCCACCAGGACACTTAAAGAAACTTAAGGATACTATGAAGAAGATTCGTGGATTTGATGGGTATATCAACCTTCGGAGTGCTGAGCACTGAGATGCACTGAGCACATGCCAATACTGCCACCAGCAAGCTGTTCCAAATTTGAGCCATGTTTTGAAAGATGTCTTCTCAAAGCAAGGAGAACCCACCAAAACGATGAGACGGTACATCGAACATCTTAGATTCAGAAAGAAGTCTTCATAAGGGCTCAGCAAGAACATATCCAAAAATGTTTGAAAGATTTCAACCTTTTGCCCTACTGGGATTTCCCGGTATGGCTGACGCATGACAGGCAGTGATCTCCCCGTGGTGGGCACATTCCCTGCAACTTTATTTGCTGGCGTGTCTTCCCGAGTTTGTCTCCGTAAAGTTTCTGAATTGGCAACACCAGGACATGGGACAGATGAACAAAATTTGTCGTAACTGCTGTTTCCGGTGGTCGAAGAGTTCTCTCTAAGAGGAGCATAACTGACCTGTAAACAACGATTTTCCAAGGGATGTTCTCCTCCAAGTCTCATTTTTGTTTCAGTCTGAAAAGACTTGGATTGGGTAGTTTTGCCATGGTATACTGGGGGGGGGTGTTGAGATGTGGGTTGTGAATTGGCCCACAAGCACTCCCGTTGTATGACGCATGGAAACCTTGCAGTAAAGACAAGGCATCCACACCCAAGCACTTGATACCTCCTGAGGGCATTTCAGACCTTCTGATCACCCACGTGCATAGAGATACAACATGCAATCAACTTGTGTTCTTGTTCTTGTTCTTGTTGTTGTTGTTGTTGTTGTTGTTGTTGTTGTTGTTGTTGTTGTTGTTGTTGTGGTTGTGGTTGTGGTTGTGGTTGTGGTTGTGGTTGCGGTTGTTGTTGTTGTTGTTGTTGTTGTTGTTGTTGTTGTTGTTGTTGTTGCTGCTCTGGCTCTGGCTCTGGCTCTCGCTGTCGTCGTCTTCCTCGTCGTCGTAGTCGTCAGAGTGGTCGCTGTTGTTGTTGCATCATGTTCGAACATGTGTAACATGTTCGAAGAAGGTGGAATTCATTCCTTGTGTCCTCTCGAGGGCATCAGAAAGAAAGGGATGAAGAAAGACAAGGAGAAGGCGGAGGAGAAGAAAGGTCAGTGAACCCTGCGTTTTCAACCATTCTCGATTGCCAAAATGCCAGCGTGACCAGAGATGATCGGTGCCAAAAAGTAAAGAGTTCTTTCAGAGCGAGCTTGCACGTTTGCATCCTGACTCTTCCGCATTGGAGAGCTTTCCAATGTTTTCCAGTTCCAAGAAATATCTCGAAGTCAGATTCACAAAACCTACCGAAGTGAAGTCGAAATGATCAAACCCTGAAGTGTGCCCCAAGCGGATTTTCACCACTGATGCCAACGAAGGCGTCCGTGAACGGCATTCCACCATCCAGCTGGTTTGACCGAATGGTGCATGTTGTGCTGGGAGCTCAGACCAAGCACAGCAGGATCAACCAAGCAAGGCTTTGGATCTCATTCGATTGAACAGTAAGGCATCGTCAACGACCGAATTATGGTTTTTTCCTGCACATTATGACAACATTTAACAGCTATGTCAATAGATGTCAATAGTGAATCATCCAAATTCACCAAGGGCGGCAGGCTTTGCTGGCCCTCCAGTTCCTGGTGATCCTACCTATTTGGTTCGAATCTCATTGATTACCAGCCTCCAACACCCAAACAACACTCATGACAGGTGCATTCAGAATGCATTCCGAAACCAGCCACTCTAGAAAACAATACTTGTATCAAATTTGGTTTGCTTAGTATTACCAGGTTATCCCATCCTTGTTGTTTAATCGCAAAATGTACTGTTTAAACCACTTGTTTCAAGACGTTTTCTCCTTGAGAACCTTGGAAGTGACAGATGCCAGTCTGCCAGTCTGCCAGTCGGCAGGCCACCATTCAGATGTTGGAATTGTGCCGCTTCTTTGGCAATGCCGCACGTCCAGCCGCCCAGCCGTCCAAACCCCGCCTGTTTGCATCGTTTTTGAAACTCCAAAAACGCCTGGTGTTTGACCTAGGGGCAGATGGAATCTTTGTATCAAATTTTCGCAGAGATGTTGACACAATTTGGGCTGCATGGATACCATTACGCAGCATATTGTTTCCATCGGCAACGGGGCGTCAGGTGTGATCATGTGTGCATCAAGTCAATGAGGAGCCCATGAGTTGTGAGGCGATCATGGCCCATGATGGCCCAATTGTAAATGTCGCTAGGGCGTCAATCAATTTGACTTGATCCAAGAAGACGTGTCATACATCATACATCATGCCAGTAGGTTTGGTTTGTTTCATAATTGTGGCTATTGTCAAGGCGATGCTTGTGATAAGGTACTTTAGATCGCAATGGTAGTGTAAGCAGGTGCAATCCACGTGTCTAGTCATTAATCTGTTGATTCAGCCTCCTGATGTTTTCGGAAGTTGTCAGATTGCAAAGATGATGCCCTGGAGGGGCTTGAGCGGAAACCAGTTGGAAGAGTGCACTGGATCCCCCAGAGAGACTAGCTCCCAACAGTCAAGTGGGAATATGTTTTTACTGCCAGCTGCAGCCAACCCAGAAAATAGAAGAATCCATGTGTGGGATAAAGACAATATAAAAGAATACAAACTGTTTCAAAGACATATGAGGGTTTTGTTATTCTTGTTTGATTTCATCAAATGGGTCCAACAGGTTTGTGCTCCACCCTCACGCCAAAACACTGTTAATGACAGGGATGATGCCGAGCTTGTTGAAGCAAGCCTCCGGTGCTCCGATTTCCGACAATGCTCATCGCAAGACGCTTCAAAAAGTCTGCGTGTGTCCTCAGGCTGTTCATTGGGATGACGTCCAGGATGTCCCACTGCTTCAAAGCCTTGAGCATTGAAATCCTTAAAGCTCACGAGCTTTCAATATGAGTTTGTTAGTTCTCAGTAGCCACTGTCCACCAAGTAGCACAGGCATGCACAGTCAACGGTGGTGTCAGACAGGAGACTTCAAAGCTTAGAGCGCTTCCACTTTTTGACTTTCTTTTTTTGCAGATGGGAATTTGATGTGTCAAAGGCGGTCAAAGAGTGTGAGAGATCGAAACATTGATGGGGAGCATTGCTTGGCCATGGCTACTGACCTCAGTTCTGGCGACGGCACCCTGCCTTGGCCTTAGCATTTAGTATGAGAAAGTTTTTTCGTCACTGATTTTTGCCAGACCCAAGTATTCGGATATTATAGGACGGATATTACAATATCACGTATTGATAGTGCATGAAAAGCAGTTTATCAAAAACTTTGTTCACATGTTGCATGGTGAAAGGAACGGCCAGCTATACTTAATGGGACTTGCGAAAAGGATTGAAAAGGCACGGCATTGGTGTTGGTATATAGATGTATGTAGTCTATACACAATGTCTATCTATCGTTGTGGCTGTCGTCATCATCATCTTCTTCTTCTTCTTCATCATCTTCATCATCTTCATCTTCATCATCTTCACCATGATCGATCACACTGACTTATGTAGAACTTGACGCTCACGATAATGTACTTATTCAAAGCCATATTCTGAGTTTCGGCTAACTGTATTTTCGTACCGTCCCGAGGATGCTACAACATAACTGCTTGCAATTACCAGCAGTGTAGCCATGCGTGGCCACTTTGCAAAGCAATCACATGGTGACCTGTTGGCCAAAGCGGCCAAAGGTCAGTGTTTTGATGGAAATATCAAACTTCTAACATTGTAGCAACACACGATTTGTACAAATGCCTTTATCATATCATTTGTCCCGACATGACTTCCTTCCCGTGTTCCCAAGTCTTTCCTCTTATCGTCATTCTTGGAAACCTCACCACGCTTGAAGCCCCAAGGTAAGAACCCGCTCTTTGCAGTGCACTGGGTGAGCTCCAGGGAATACGACATTGATAAAGCAATCATCGAGTTATTCAAGTTATTCAATTAGTTTATTGCTGGTATGGTATGTGATTTTTCTTGGTACGTGCTTTTTTGTGGTTGGTTTTGATTATATAATCCTTGTGATCCTTGTGCTGTTGGTTTGATTGGTGTTTTCATCCATTAGAGATCGGCTCGGATCTGTGTGGTGCAGCGTCATTGTCAGGCTCCAAAGCTTGATATCCAGACACTGAACGAAATTCCATGGGTCAGTTGCCCAGTGGTGTAGCAAAAGCTATGGGATCTTTTGGAAACCTTGAGGTTTCACTTTGGTGACCTGGAAATCTTTCAATATAATATATGATGATATATGTTGATATATACGTATATTTATATAAGGAAGAGTTGTCGTGTCAGATATCTGGTGGCAGGTGAAGACTGATTTGAGACTTTGCCATGCTTACAACCACAAGGCTGGTCATTCTCAATATTCCACATTCAGCCACGGCTACTCCATGACTTCGAAGACCTCACTCGCAGATGTTGCTTGAATGTACTGTACGTGAACTTGACTGTGAATGTCATTTAGTCCTTGACGTTTTTGAAACCTCACAACACACTTACAACACAAGTCACGCTGACGAATGGTTGCACAGTCCTCCTGTTGCCATGAAACCTTCGAGAGCGAGCAGCTCAAGTACTTCAAGATTTGGGACCGCCGAAAAGATTGAGTTGAAATGCATCTCATAATACGATGTAGAGTAGGGCTTTGCCAATTGCATATAGTACCCACTCGATACAAAAGCTGTAATGCATGTGGAGATACTCCACACTGGAGGAGACTATCCGTATGGTTGTGCCAAAGCTGGCTGGCCAGTAACGTAGACTCTACGGATTCCAGTCTTCAGTTGCTTCTTGTTGTCGCTTTTTTGCTTTGCTCGGAAGGAGAGTTTGTTCAAAGAAAAGCTGCTGCGCATGGACGAACATCGTCAGGTGTGATGCTTCAGCCCGATGTGGACGGAGGAATGAATCTAAAAGAAGTTTTGTTTAAAGGATTTTGAAGGTAAAGTAGTTGTGATTAGTTGTGTATTTGTTGGAGCAATAGATGTTTCTCCTGCGGCCCCGCGATGTTGAGGCTATTGAAGCAGTATCAAGCTATGCCAAGTCTCCAGTGGATGTGGGTCAGTTTGAGACCCAAGAGGTGAGGGGGAAGGATGTAGGTTTATTGTGTGAAAAATAGCTTTTGAGGTTTCATTTATTGTTGCACTAATTGAATATGTGATATATATATATATATATACTGTATATATATATATACTACCCAGTATATCATACTCTATTGGCATACAGCATCATCATGTCACTTTCCGACGTTCAAGTGCGTAAATGGTACTGGCGCGTGAAAATGTTTTGAAGACATTGGGTTTTTTCCAGCAAGGAAAAAACGCCCCCCATTTGATCCTGCAAACATCCTCGCAGCCAAAAAACCACCGTAGAAATGGAGATGTCCATTTGAACCCAGCCACCGACCAAACAGCCAAGGTATGAGCTTGTGATGAGAAAATTCGAAGATGTTTTGGGCCCAAGATCCGAAGCCTTACGTTTCCGATGCTTTCATAGCTTGCTCACGTGACCCCTTCCCGGGGGGGCAGGTCCCGGGTCTAGGAGTTTTGAAGGTTTGAAGTGGAGGAAAGTTGACGAGTGAAATGCAATTTTGAGATAGGGTGTATATACTATAGAATAGTATGTTACATTTGTGAATGGGTGGCAATTGATGGTTGGTTTCTATTGTTGTTTTTTGTGTGGAATATTCCACCATTTGGTGCACAATAGGAGAATTACTTGGACGGCTGATACGTGGCTTACATATGGCTGAAAGAAAGTCTTGTTCCTTCGCGGAATTACTGGACAGATGATCAAGCTTGGATTCTTGTGACATCGTCAGGTATGTAGCTGGCATGATTTGCTTCAGTTGCAACGTCACTTGGTACCGCTATGTCGATCTGGGAGGCGGGACAGCTTGACTTTCCATCACGTGCCTTTGCAGGTTTCCGTTACAGTATCTTCCATTCAAATATCAGCATGCAGCTGGAATGATATAAATTGTACGCAAGTAGCTGATGTTGAAGCTGTGCTCTAGCACCAAGGATAAGCAAGCCCGGTTTTGGAAGGAGGAGTGTTTCGAACCGTTATCCCATCGCGCTGCAGATGACTCAAGCGACTTCGATGTATTCAAAGAAGTGCTTCGTGTCCGAGTCTCTCCTACTGTTTGTATGGACCTTTGGGCCAGGTCCTGAGTTGCCAGAAATATTGGCCAGTCATTCATGCTTTGTACCAATTTGTACCATGGATGTAGTTGGAAATGACTCGTTAATTTGTTTTCGTTCAAAGGCTGATCATGCAAGTAAGCCAAGCAGTGGAAAGGATCGACAATGGATCAAAAAGCCCCTTCTTATCCCTTCTTCAATCGCTAATGAAGCTTGACTTCAGCTGTCGCGAGGTATACTTGAAATGTTGTCATCCGGGCACAAATTTACTTCCAGACTCCAGACCCTCCAAAAAGCCAACTCTATGTGCAGGCAGCGTGCCGCCCTTTCAGTGAAGCCGTCATCTCTTTGAAGGATGCTGTCAGGCAAGGTGGAAACCCTCCGACAGGTGGAAACCGATTGCCGAAACGACAGTTGGCCACAGTTGTTTGCAGCAAAAGTTTGTGATGAGATGGGGCTCCTTGTTGACAGGGACTCCATCGTAGCTCGAAATGCTTCCTCTTCAGAGGAGGCTGTAGAAGAGTCCGGGAAAAGTGTAGAAGCTACCGTGAGATGAGTTTGAAACCATCAGTAGTTTTTTCAACCTTTGAAAATATCTGTTGACAAATATGGCTCAATCATTCCACAACAACTTAGCAGCTCCTTGAAGTTTCATAGGATAATTTGACCATTTTGACCTTCGTCATTTTCTGACAGCAGTTACCACTCGTGGTGGGTGTTGGGTGGACAACAAAGCATTGGTGCAAGTGCATGCTGATTACTGGACTGTCAGAACATGGACCTTTTCGCCAACCAAGCAAGACTGTGCAACTGGATGCACGACCAGGCATCGCAAGGAGTGCTTCAGTTCTTAGAGGACTGTAAAGATCATGACAAGATATTACTACAACTTAATATGTTTGTTGTAAATTGTTGCATACTGTAGGTCTGGGCAAATATCCCCTTGTGCTGCCTCATCACACTCCTGCCAACCTTCCGCAATTTGAAGTCTTGTTGCTTTCTGTCTTCTCCAACAGTTGACACTGACTGAGTCAGGTAGCAATGCATCCTTTTAGAAGCCGGGCAAGAGAGGACGCGCATGTCGTGCTGTCAAACACTGCGTTGCTTAAAGTTGATACCAGATGAATATCATCAAATCACTGGGAAGGTCCTGGTGATCTTTACAGTACCTTTGGATACCTTTTGTAGCAATCCCTTGAAACACCTTTAACATGTTGATCTAGCTGTGTCAGTTTGGTGGTACCTTGGCATTTGGGCAGTTAGAAGGCAAAGCATGGCTCACCATACGCGTTAAGCCAAGGTATTGTGAGTGATCCTCAGGTGTTGCAGATAGAGCCTAAAGCATACTTTGACAGATGCTCACATGCTTAACGCCGGGGGCATCAACAGGTATGTCGCATTCAAATGTCACGGATTTATTGAAAGAGGAAAGCACTTTTCAGAATGAGCTGTTCAGCTGTATCTTCATTTTTGTCCTGGAAAGACTTTAGAAAGACCGAGATCCTTCGTCTTGCAGGTTCGTGACGTGATTTTCATAATATGTTTTCATGGTATGAAATATCGCTATGCTGCCTGGATGATCCATTTGCTTCGTTATTTTGGAGGACTTAGATCTGAATGATGACTTCGCGCACCTGGAGGTGATCCGCCCGTGGCATGGGTGGTGCACCTTTGCCCCGCAAATGACATGTTAGATGTTTCCATTGAACAGTATTCTATCTATGGCTATCTTGGTTCCTCTCCAAAATCTATGTTGCCTCGCTATGCATATCCAAAACCAGTGTGAAGTTTGATTTCCTAAATCTGTTTGGTCATAATTCACAATCATTTAACATCCATGGATTGTATCAAGATGCATCAAGTATTGACCCAAAGTCACTGCCTTCCAATCGGCAGGACAGACGGCTGTTCGGACAACCACAGGACTTTACGGGACGTGGAGTGGTCGATGTTTTGGTTCATGTTCAATGGAGATTATATAGATGGATCACAGAAGAACACCCTGATCAGCCACAAATCAAAAATGCATAAAAGTGATGTTTTGTAGAAATCCCACTAAAAATGTGAATCTTGGAATATCTTAGAATAATCACTCATGGAAGTTGCACAAAGCAATGTCACAGGAATTTCTTATGTGTGCACGACATTTTGCCTCGATATGGCACGTATGGGCACACGTTGTGGGTGCTTGACTGTACCATCTCTACGGAAAAACTGTACTTTGGGGCATCTTTGGGTGGTGACATTTGTTTGTGCTATTCTCAGCATGTAATTCTGATCCTGGAAATTCATTCCGAAGCGAAATAGAATGGATCAGGTACCACATCATCATTTACTGTTTCATCTCACAGATGTGGAGACAAACGCAAATTTTCGTACGGCGGGTGCTGTCTTGTTTCCTCCTTGCGGCAGTATCAGCTGAACATCATGATGGATGGAGAAGCCACAGCCTTTGATCTGAATTGGTTGGAAGCTCAGCTGTGGAAGATTGAAGATCAAAAACCTACAGATGTGTCCTAATATGTCACCTGAAAATACCTGAAAGATGTCTTGTGTCACATTTTGATTGGTTCAGATAGATAGTTGGACTGTTGCGTGCCATTGGGCCATGCTGAAGCGCAAAAAACACAAAATGCTTGCAGTTTTCAGGCAAGATCCTTTTCCTTCCAACGCGCAAAGGTGGAGGCCGGGTATAAAACTGAATCTAATTGTTCACAGACTTTTCAACAAAACCATGCCGCCATGCGATATCCCTGTGAAATGCAACATCCGACGTGTTGGCCTTTTTTACAAAAGGATGGATCGATCGATGCATTTTTAGCAGTTTCAGGTATCCCGGCGTCGCATCCTTGCTGCTGATTCTGCTTGTAGCGAAATAAAAAGTCAGACCCAAGTTCAACCGTGGCCGGTTGTCAGGTGAATCCTTCATTTGTTTCAGTTTTGGAATCCGACTGAACGTGTTGGTTTCAACTTCTGGTCGCATTGCTAAAGTTTGGCTTCAAGCCACAAAGTAGGCATGGAGAAAAAACATGGTGACCGCGAGAGGGCACAAGAAGAGAGCAGCCTGTATTGTTTTAGAGACACGGAACCTGCTTCTCTTTTGTATGTAACAAAGAAGTCCTTACCCTTCAGTTTGATTGGGCCATCATGGGCCATCGTGGCTTCATAGCCTTACTTCCGCACTGTAAAGTTTGAGCACACAGACATAGGAACCTAGCACCCAAACCCAGTGCGTTTTTCATTATGACGGGGACTGTACAAAACAATACCCGGATCTCTGATCCTTTGATCATATTTGATCACTTGTGTGGCGTCAAAACCTATCAGAAGATAGAATCAATAGGCTTATGACATTCTACTTGCATCTATTTGCTTTGAAGTCAGATCATGGCAGATGCTACAGCGCAAGTCCTTGGGTTTGTCTGACATGTTTGCTGAAGACCGGTGGATATTCCGATTAGGCGAGGGTTTGGCAGTCAATGATATATAGATGTAATCAATTTTGCATTGTCAACGATTGCTTATGATGATTTGATATACTGGAACATACTGGAAATGTCACATTGAATTTTGATTTAGCTCCGACATGGTCAACATGGTATTTGTTCTATTCTTGTTTGATTTGGTGGAAAAGGTGAATGTTTGCAAATGTTTACCACTTTCTCATTGTCTACTGTACTCTAAGTTTGCACAAGTAAAGTCAACAAATGGAAAGCACTTGTAGATCTTGTAGCACCTTTTAAATCCTATTTATTTGGAACAGTTTCTGCAAGTCTAAGTCAAGTCGCTGAACATGATTGGTCTAATTGGTATGTTCATATTCTTGTGGCATCAACCTTGCACTTGATCTTCCATGTCAGACTTAAAGAAACATTCAGATGAACAGCGGACCTTATCTCTGACCTTTGACCTTCGGGTGATGGTTAATCAAGAACGGTTTCAACCATCTCAAGCATCCAACGAATTTTCCAATGCAGCACCAATGAGAGCCTTGCCAGGCATATCCATGGCCTGCATCATGACTTCTCCAAAACACAAGCGCACAGTGACTGGTGTCTTGGCAGAAACTTGGGGCAGCCGGGCATGGCCGAGCTGAATAGTCTTGGGCTCACGGAAGTTGGCCCAAGATGGCGACCTTCGAAGTTTTGGGTCCAACCAATGTCGATCACGACTGGACGGCGAATCTATGTCCATTCAGGGGTGAAGTTCCATGCCAAGGTTGCTACGGTTTCAGCAATCGCCGGAGGACAGCTTTGGCCGACTGATTTGCTTGGTCTCAACGTAGTTGACTGAAGAGATTCCAGCAATCAAAACAGTGAGACTACGATTGATTGAAACATTTCTGATATCTAACAGAAAGCTATGCAGGCGTGGGTTGTGGTGTCGGGCTTCCCAGCCTTTGCTCAATGCAGCAGCTGCGCTGCCAAGGATCAAGAGAACAGCGAGAATCAGAGGGATGATTGAGATGAGGAACATTGCTTTTGTAAGAATGCGTACTACAGTACAATACGGGTATAGTATTATTGTAGTAACTATGTCAAATCCCTTTACCACAAACAAATATGTGATTATAGACATATGCTGCAAAATGTCTATATTATGATACATGAGCCAAAACAACATGTTGTTTGAAGACTCCCGGAAACGAAAGTGTGGAGCCCTATGAACCTGTGGACCCTGCCTTACAAACCATTCCAGATCAAGAGGGAAGGGCAAAAGCCTGACTTGGCAGGCAAGATTTGGATGTAAGTTAAGGCCAAAACCGGTGTGACCCCACAAAAATCTGGCTATCCAGACAAGCCACCAGTGATCCCAATCCATCTTCCAAGGCATGGTTTGCTCACCTCTCAGAATGAAGAGGCCAGGAAGAAATCATTATGTTTCACAGTGTCTCTTTGTGCTCCTTGGCAGCAACGAAATAACCGAGCTTGTTGCTGATGTCAGCGAATTTGCATGGATTTTCATGGAACTCCTGATTCAATCATATTTATTATGTTTTCAAATGTTTTCTCTATGGCGGACACAATAGAAGTTCCGAGTGGAGTGCACCGTATTGGTCATTTGTGACAGCAACCGGCGTGTCCACAGGTGGTGCTGTACTTCGCATCACATACCATCGTGTCGAAACTCCAGGCTGTCGGGAAAGGAAATGCACCATACCAGGTGACCTGTTTTCTCGTATCTTTCTTGCCCCACTTGATCCCTTTTGAATGTTTGCAAAAAGACTAGTCACGGTCATCACACTTAAATTGGATTTGATTTGCAGTGTGTTGAATTATTGTAAACTATTTTCAAGAGTGGTTTGCAATTATGTATTGAGTTCAAAAGTTTAAGTTTTGGGGGATGTGGGATGCCCTTTCCGTTTTACAGGCAGGACAGCTTCCGCCTGATGTTATGGCATGTCGTCAGCAATTGCTGGGGCACCTCAGCTGGTGGTCACCAGGCACCAGACAATTCTGATGACTTTGGTGAAAGTCTGTGAAGAATATTTACAATTCTGTGTTTAGGAAGAAGCACAACAGCAACAGCATTCAATGATTAGAAGAGTCCCTGTGCAAAGACCTCCGTGTGTAGGGTGTAGGAACATGGTTTTCATGCAGAACTTCGTGTGTTGCCGAAGAACGCGAGCACTCGGGTTGAATCCACATGTCGGGAAGTTTCCTTCATGTGATTGTTATCCGGTAAGATAGATGCGATCATATGCAAGATACTTAAGATACTTTCTAGAACAACTGAGAAACGCACAAAGTTTCAGTCTTTGGCCCTTCTTAGAGCCTGCATGGCACCAACAGAAGCCAGATTTTTTATTGAAAGTGTCTCCTATTCAGCATGTGCGAAAACTTTGCAGGATATATTTGTCCGTTTGGTTTGCAGTTTTGTTCACTACTGGTACACTTTTATTTTTTGAACATGTCACCACTTAGGCTAAGCTGCCTGGCTCGATTTCGCAGTGGCCCTGCAGCTGTGCGTGCGAAAACCTACCACCGGCTATCCATCACCATGAGCGTTGGTGGTTTGGGTGTTCCTGAGGTCGACAGCTAGTGATCTCGTTGGTGGATTGCCAACTTTGGCGCCCTCCAGCAGAGGAACATTCAAGATGGAAAATTCTTGTATTCCACCATGCAATTATAGAGATAGTATGTTATAGTTATAGTCTAGAGTCTAGGTACTTCTTAGATATGTAGTATTTTTGTCATAGTCTTCTTTGGTAGCTTTCAAAAGCTTCACAAAAATGAAATGGTTTGCGGAAGGACACTCAGTGGCTCAAGGACACCTTGAGTCAGCTTTCAGACAATGAAGCCTTGTGTGCGGCCTCAGACTTGCTGGTTGTTGGTTGTTACAAGCACAGCGGCGTAGGCAAAGCAGCCTGTAGCTCTCAGGATCTGTTTGCTAGAGCTGCTCGCAGCCATCCCAGAAGAGGCAGCAAACCGGAAGGTGCAACAGCTGTGGAGGGATCGATAGCACACGAAACTGACCGGTACTCTTCCAAACAACAAACAGAGCTGGTGAAGCGATAGGTGATTCCCTGAAACTCACCTGGCGTTTGCTTCCAGGTCAAGTTGGTTTCCCATTTTCCCACTGATAGATTGAATTTTCCAGCATCCAGAGCTTTGCTCAAGGTCTTTCCACAAGAAGTCTCGGGCTTTTCACAGGTGATGGTTGGTGCAGAGCGACGGGCATCCTTTGCTTCGAGCATGTGAGCAACCCAAGCGGGCTGTAATGAGTGAAGATTGTGGATGGTGTATCTTTTGAAGTTCAGCTCCTCAACAGGTTGATTCACAGCAACATGGTTCTCGAAGCGCTGTGCAAAGCAGCCCAAGCTAGTGAGGCTCAGTAGTGTTTTGTGCGACTCAGTGGTATGTTACGGGTTTATCAAACGCCTGAAGTTTCACCACAGCAGCATTTAACAAATGAGGGAGCAGCTTCATTCCAATCATCCAAAATCATCCAAAATCCATTGAAACGTTATGACATTGTGAAGCATTGTTGTTTCATTTGGTCGTAGGCTGGCCTCCTCTCACAACAGCACAGCGGTTCATGGGCACAACAGCAGGTGAGGACTCAAGTCACAACGCCTTGTGAGGCTACAGCTATCCCTGCTGTTCGTGCATGTGCCAGATGGTTGAAATCTCAGATGTAGCTCCTGTGGCACATCAAGGCGATTCTGATTCTATTGCATATTGGTCCAAATTGAAGATTGCTTTATGTAATGTTATACGCATATAATATAATATATACGTGTTAAGTCAGGTTCAACATTGGTTGGTCCAGCTCTGGACTAGTGACTAGATTCGTGACATGATAGTTATGGCCTAAATACTATGCACACTCCACACCTTTGATTAGGCTTCACCTTCAACATGCGGATCCCAGTCTGAGAGCAGGGAAGCTTGTTGGATTCAGCGCATCCTTGGGACTCCCCCCCTCGGCAGCCGGCAGCCCCCCGGGGGCTGTTCAGTTGGAATTTCTCGAGGCGCAGAAAAAAGCTGCTGCCAGTGGTGGTCGCTTCACAGCACAGTTGATCACTCAAGGCATGGGCCTCACAACAGCCTCACCATTGATGGTTGCTTTATTTGTGATCATGGGATTGCAATGGGTGGACACTCTTGGAATCTCTGAAAAATATGTGTGAATCAGAAAGATCCTGCAATGGCAAAAGAACGAAACAAGTTTGAAACACCCAGTGGCTTCAACCCCTTTGCTGGATCTCCGTCCAGGTTTGCCAGAGAATCCCTTGCTCCTACGGGCGGCTCAGGCTTGCCTCAACCCTCCCTCTCCAAGTCGGCATGGTCACGAAATGACGACGTAGTCGAAGTCATGGAACTTGACGTCGAAGAAGACGTCGACATGGCCTTGAAGTGACGACGTCGGACGTAGATGGATGGACGTCGTCGTCGGACCATGAAGACATGAAGTGACGTCCGTCGTCCTGACGGTCGTAAGTGGTCGTCAATGTCGTCGGACTGAACGTTGACCTTGATGGTCGTGACGACGAGGTGATTGCTGGAATTGGCACCACCCAAGCTGCGTCATTGGAGCTTTGCAGGGGTCACAGACAGACAAGATGGATGATGTCTCACATGACCCTGAGTCAATAGTAAACTTCATGTCATTGGTCATGTTGTGAAGTATGTTTTCTGATGCTCAACCAAATTTGTGATTGGTATGATCATGTATTGCGATTTTCACTTCACGAGGAAGTGGCAACATTCCGATATTTGTTGAAAGTCCCGAGAATGGTTTTGCATGTTGTTGAAATGATGTTCAATCCAACCAAGACGATTGATTTGGGGGCTTCAAATTGAATCTTTTGCTGTCTCAAAAAGAGTTCTACAGGCCGTACCTGTGCAGAACTGCTCAGTGAAGCTATGGCCCTCACCAATGAGGTGGGGTTTAAAGATGCAGTGAAGCCATGATATACTAGCAAGGACAACTAGATACCTTATTACAACCCCTCATAAATCCGTATCCAATGGGTGAGGAAGGTGGAATGCTAGTGAAGACGCAAACCGCCTGATATATCCTGATGCAAACCTTAGCCGGGGAGTCCCAAAACTTGCCACAGTCACCTTGGACTACTGGATGCTGTTTCAGTTTGGTATGAGCAGTGGCATTTACACTTTGTTGGTGAGCAGTGACTCATCCCTCAGCTTTACAAGAGGAGGAAAACCATATAAAGCATGGAAGTCCTTTGTTGTCATGCACTTCGATCAGATAGCAAATTGCCAAGACTGCTTCACAAAAAGAAGTGGAACTGTCAGGTCACTGGACCAAGTGCGCAACTTTTGCTACAAATCATTGAAGGGGTCCAAATCTTAGATGTGAATCAGGTGAATCGATGAATCATTGCTGGTTTTGTGCATGACTGCATGACTCACATCACTTGTTTCACTATGAATATGTATGAATCTATGAATCCTCAAAAGCGGGGATGGTCCTCCTGCTATCATGAAAATGTCTCCTACAGCAGTGTTTGCTAAACAATCAACTGGTTTGTTTCGATCTTGGTTGTTTGTTTGCTTCGTCACCGTTTTGGCTATACTTGCTCAGTTGTAAAAGTATCCTTCTCACCCATCTAAGTGCAAATTCGAACTGGTACCGGATACTCAACCTGTTTTCATGTTTCAACGTTTTCATGTGTAGCTACTCAGTTGTCGGCTTTCCAGGTTGTGACGTGCAGTCGCCAAGTCTTTTCTCGCTTTGAGGCGGTTTTTTAAACCTACTTGGCAGATCGTCTTCCTGGAATTCTAGACAGACTCCAGCAGAGTCATCATCAAAACGCTGCGTGTTGTATCACAAGTCCATACTACATTCATGGAATCTCCATGCCAATCGCCAGATCATATTACCGATATCACCATCACTGACAATTTCTTGGTAGTGTTGCATGGGCAGGGATATTGTTTTCGGCACATCCGACATCGCAAAGTCACTGGAAACCAAAGTAGGAGGTCCACTTGGATATTTCAGTAGCACTGGAATCATGGTACACATATGCAATTCTGATGACTCAAAATGGTTGAAGCATAGGTTCATCAGGGAAATCCATATTACAGATTAGAGCAAATCACAAATTTGAGCCCAACTGGAGCTCTTGTTAACTCCAGCTTTTCCAAGAAACGTTGTTGAAATTGACGTCTAGCTTCCTATTGTTTTGCTGAGGGTTGAAGACACCCCGCAGGGTTGATATTACAAGAACACTTTCAATGTATGATACTTTTGGAGCCACCTGCAGAAAAGATTGGCAGCAATATTGAAAGGAGTGAACTGCGGCCACATGGCTGCCAACTTTCAAGATGCTCCCCTTACCTGTCCGCTCGTATTGATATCAAACATGTTTGCATCCAACGCATAATGTTGAAATGTTTGTATATCATATATCATTTATATACTGTATGATATATGAAAATGATTAAAAATGCATTATCCAGAAGAGTCCAGCCACTGAAACAACGAAATTCAGCCTGTGGCAGGCACATTTGGCGACTTGGTTGGAGGGCGATAGCGAGCTGGCAACCATGGTGCGACGGGTTGTTTTACCGCCTTTGCCGTGGCGTGAAACTGGAACATCAGGAGTTGAGATTCAAGATGATTGATAGATGAGATTCAATTAGATATATGATTTATCATAATTTCATGATACAAGAATGAAATATTGAAGTTATATACATCTATCATCTATCACTTAACATATGTATGGATCCCCAAATCTGGATACCCCACAGATTGCTTCAATTCAAAATGGCCCGTATTGTCGTGGCCAGCTCGCTGTGCTTGGTCGCCTTATCGCAGAGCTTGGGGGCCACTTTGTGCGCTTTGTGCAGGGCTCAATTTTTCCACGGTGTGTGGATAAAGGATCATCAGTCCTGATAGAGATCCATGCCTTGTGTGATTGAGATTGAAAATATTGTAGAAGTAACTGAGAAAATGTCATCCTTATTGTAGCTCAGATATATCATTGCAGCATAGTTCCTTGAATGAAGAATAGGCTTGTGACTTACTTCTTGCCTGCAGGTCGTCAGTGATGGCAGCCTGCCTCCTGTGTCCGGGGCCCTCGTTCAGCATGGCCGCAACACGGCAGGTTGGCTTCATTTTAGAGTCTCGTACGTAAAAGGTGACCAGGGAGTACCACCTCTAGGTTCGTTGAAAGTCCGGTTCCGTAAAAGATCTTAAAAGTCTTAGTGAAAAAAGGATCATGGATGATCCCCAGGTGCTATGAACAGGTCGATTCCATGCAGTGCCCAGTGCAATCCATTTTGTGCATTTGAGGTTGAATGACCTCTCCACATTAGCACAGCACTTTGTGCGACTGCCATGAGCTGAAATGGAAAAATCTGAGTTGCAAAAATCAGAAATTGCCTAAAATGAATGTCGTTCAGCATGCTTTAAAGTTCCAAAGGGCAGCAACTATATAGCCAAATTTGGTTGTCATGGTTTTCCTACCAGCACGGATGGAACACATCGGACCCTCCATTTTGGCGGATCAGGCGGCACACTGATTTGGCCAGATGTGGCTTGGATTTCTGGTACCAGGCGATGGACAACTTCCCGAAACGTCCAATTGTTTGTTTGTCATGTAAAATCAGCCAACGTATGAATGATGAACAGGGCCTGGCCGTGCATTTGGGTGCTGAAGCTATTGAGGAGCTGGTTTGGGGCAGGGCTTGACAAATTCCAAGTAACATGATGATTGTAGAGTATGATAGGGCTTTTGGAACAAAGCCAGAGTTTTGTTTCCTGTGCTTTGGCATTGCCTGGCTGGACCTGGCTGTTGCGCAGTATTGGTTTGTTCATCGTGATAGGCAAGAACAAGTCAAGAACAGAATGTTTCATGTTTGTTTTGTCACCATCTTCCAGCAGAAAACTGGTTGCATTAGATATATAGCTCTTTTGGGCCAGCAACGGGATCCCTCATTTTCCATGTGTATACAAGTATCTTCAGAAAAGAAAAGGCAGGAAATTTCGGAAAGCCTTTTTCGTCATTTTCCAGTTTCAGTTCTTGTGTTTGTGTACATTAGCTAACAAACCTGCAGGAGGATCCCTTTGATGAGGAAGGATCCAGCGGCCAGGTGCGGGCCAGGTGTCAGTTGGAGCTTCTAGATAAGCAGCAGGCACAAAGACATCACAAAAACATTAAAAAAAATGAATTGATTAAAAAGTACATAATGTGATAATGATAGTAAAAGTAAGAGTAAAAACAAGAAACATCATATAGAATGTATGTTATATATATGACATACGTACCAACATTGTTGGGAATCTCATTAAAATATTAAAAAAGGTATTGGACGCGAATGCTGTGACAACACAGGCTTGGGGTGGTGCTCGAGATCCAGATCAAGAAGCCCACCGTCGCAGTGTAGAGAAGCCTTTTGTCACAATTATTTTGTGGAAAAGTTTGATGGAATGGTAGCTCATGGACACTGGACACTCAAATTTCTCAAATGATCTCAACTTGTGAAATGAGTGATGCATCCGATGAACCCCAAAAGGCACTGCATATCTTTGTGAAATGTTGTTAAGAATTGTCAAATGCTGGTGACAAGATGTACAAACTGATTTCAGCAAATATCAAATGCAACTTAAGTCCAGTGGCGGTGGAAGTGTCCCATCTTGATCGAAGGCCCAGACTTGAAAGTCACATTCAAGCGATGGTGCAGGCAGGGATTGGCTGTTTATTTCCATGAAACAGCAACGGGCATTGCGGCATTCTGGAGATGTATGAAATGCAGAGAGCACACTTCAAGTTTCAATTTGATGTGCCTGTGGCTTTTCTGCAGCCTTTGGAGTGTGTAATACTTGGGCTGACTTGGTTTCCAGCCCACAATCCTGAAAAACATCCAACTTGCACCCGCAAAGCTCAGGCACATTGGCAGGCAGTTCGTTATCCAGCAGAGCCAGAACAAGAGGCCTTGGCGGCCTTGGGTCAAAAAATTGGAAGAAGAAATGTTGCTTTGAAAAGAATCCCATGCCATTTTCACACTTTTCTTCCAATGCAACAGTCGTTTCATTTCACCATCAAACTCGGCACATCCAGGTGCACTTTGAGTGGGATGACTTCGTACGGTTTCGAGAGCTATGCAACATCAACATCACTGAAGCCCGCCACTCAATGCGGGATGCTTCAATGCTGACAACAAGTTAGGGATTCATATTTGATGAATTTTCCATATTCTTCCTGAGTTGCGAGATTAAACGAAATGGTTGCGATGATCAAGACACTGAAAGCAAAACATGGCATGTTTGGCATTGCACCAACTAAAGTGAAGGTGAAGCCAATCCACTTCAGGATACCCATGGATAAATCATTGATAACACATCAATGGGAAATACTCAGAGCATCTCCGGAAGAAAACCGACTGAGACCAAGGCCTGTGTGGTGGTTTCTCCTCGATGGATCATTGAACATATTGGTCAGTTGCTGGAGGTTCCCCACTTAGCATGTTGACAGTGATGGAGTAGAAGGTGCTCATGTTGAATCATGTTGAAGGGTGGTAGGTGGTTCCACCAAAAAAATCGAGATTTGTTCGAGTAACTTGATTTGAAAAGATATCCTAAGAGGTGGTTGGACAAAAGGGGTGCCTTTCAGCTCTGATATTACCCCAAGGCCCAAGTTGTTCATCACAGATGCTTTGGATCTCCAACACCGATTTGCATCCATGTTTTTGGTGACTGCGAATGGATAAAATGACTTTGAAGCATGTTGATGGCCTACGGATATCCATTCTAGCAGCATCTTATAGATGTGCACAAGTTTTGTACTCGCTATCATCAGAGTTTCGGTAAAAGGTCTGATTTCGTAGGAACCTCAACAAATCCAGGCATTCCAGCACTGGTGTTTCAACTACTCGGCAGGAGATTTGCAAGCTGAACCCCATCCCGTGGCAGGACTCAGATAACAAGGGCTGGCATTCCTTGAAACTTGTCATTGCAGAGATTTTTGCCCCATGCAGGATCATGCAGGTATGCATAATAGGTGTTTGAAAATGTGTCACAGTCACCATATCTTTCCATGATTTTAAAATGTGCCACTCCTTGGAAGCCAAAATCATTCATCTCCTCGGAGAGTGAATTTGAATAAATTTCACAGCTTGGTTATTTTCGAGCATAGAAAATCGGATATTCGATCGGTGTTTGTTCTTGTACAGTGGTTACATAGAGCTTGGCAGGGACCCAAACAGACTAGAGCTCGAGTGGGTAGAGAAGAAAAGTGTTGCTGTCATGGTGTGAGAGGACATTGACGCCTGTGTTTTCGTGTTGACCTCAGCTCGGATGACATTCGACTGCAACGGTGTTGGCAGGTTTTGACTCCACCATCTTCTTTGGAGGTATTTTGTCCAAATTCACAGGGCAAGCCATGTTCAACCCGTCCCATGAAAGGACCATAAATAGTGCGCCTATCCCAGCGTTTGAGAGTGCAAAGGTGAGTGAAATCAATAAACCATCAGGATTCATGTAGTTGTTGTGTCACTGTCTCTTGAAATAACTGCCGTCATCCATCACAGCTTTTTGGCGGTCTTGCGACTTGAAGGTCCTAACAGGCGTTGCATCCAGAGCGCCTGCTGGTCAAGATACGGTGATTCCAAAACTCATTGAGCTATTGCCTGGAACTCAGTGAAATTTTGAGATTGCCAGGCTGTGATGTAAAGATAAAGATATGCCAAAGATGTTCCAAAGACAGAGGATGAACTTTCCAAAATCGTGGGATGGACGAGGTGACCAGGTGACCAGGTGAAATGAAAATGAATGAATCTAGTGACTAACGGCAGATTGTCCGCAACTCTCGCCGAGTGGGTTACTTTCAGGCCGCAACTGCCATATCCCACAGAGGGTGTCAAGGCGCTTCTCCTTCGTAGCGCGGCCTCACGCTTGGTGCTATTCACTTCAGGTGCCGGTTGGGGCTCCATCAAATTCCACCTATCTGAGGGAAATCCCCTTATTTCAGGGAAATCTAGGTTGGTGAAATATTATAATTCGGTCAGACCTATTGAACATTGCATTGTATCCCCGCATTTTCACCATGAGTTATTTGTTGGCTAACCGCTAACCAGTGCCTGTCCAGGTTACTTAGCGCTGAACGAAGGACCGTGCAAGGCTGCATTCAATCTGCTTTGCACCACCGGAGTCATTGAATGTCATTGATATATATGACTCATATATTTGGATTTCATTTGTTGAGAATGCACCACGGAGATTGATTCCTTACACACAGCATCCTCATGCGGGGTTGGCCGGACTGATCCAAACTTCAGCGGATCACAGCCACAGTCAGATAGATCCCACATTGTTTGCAGGCCATCCTGAAATTCCTGGCGTTGCAACACCTTCCTTCCATTTTGCCCTTGAAGCCAGCTTGGCACTAAGCAAAGCGCGCAGTTCTTTCAAGTTTCTTCGAGCCAATGAAGATGCGGGTCGTCGAATTTCGCAAGCAAAGGATATAAGAATTCGTAAAGTGGAGACAATGTGAAGACATTTGTTCGTGCGGTGTGCTTATACTTGGCAGTTCTCCAGAGCCTCGTCAAGCTGCTTCATCCAAATCTCCGCAAGTTTGATCGTCATCTTCTGCGAGAACTAAGGCAGCTGACCCCGACGTCAAGAAGTACTGTGAAGCTTTGGCATGCGATGCCATGAAAATGGTTCGGGGTCCCGGTTTGGGCCAATCGGACTGCAAGTTCCCTGGTTGGTTTTGGGGAGTTGAGTAATTAGAGACCGTTATCACAACGCAAAATTGGCCGGCAAAAAGTCAAGAAGTTTCCACAGGTGCATGCCGTCACTGTGTCACCATGCAGTTTACAGACAAGGATGAATATACAATGAGAACGTGGTACTTGCCATACCCTACAACAACTAGGATCAAGGATTCACCTAACCTAACTGATCTACTCTACAACTGCGTGATGGACTTATTTGCCGGTTCCAGGTGATGACAGCTGCACGAAAGGTCATTGTGGCAGCAGACAATGGCAGCTTGTGGAAGGAGGTCGTGAATGCCGTGATAGCATTGGCTTGAGATCCCAGTGACGAATACCGGCCATTAATTTATCAATATGTTAATTCTGTCTTAGTAGACGGGATGCGTGTGAAGGCCGGCATGATGGTTGTTGGTTGTGATGGGGCCTTATTGTGTGATATGCTATGCACAGTATGTTGCATATCCGTCTCTGCACTTGAGTTTTGTTGGCCGTGAGGTATGAATCAATATGCAACTTTTGTATACTTTTGTGAGGTTCTTCAACTTGCTAGCCAGCATTCCTCAGCAAAATGTGCCATTGAAATTTTGGCCTAAGGTTTCAGATGGTCGCTTTAGTGTTGACTGTCGAGCTCAACTGGTCTTTGGCATTGGCCAAGTCTTTTCGTGCTTGCAGGATTGTGAGCTTTTTGTGATGCCTGGTGCCCTTTCGCATTCTGAGATTCATGATTGTATGTCTTTAATTGGTCAATTTTCACAGTTCTCAATACTTTTCAGAAATGCATGAGCTGATTCCAATCGCCCTATGTTTTTCTCCTGTACTGACAGCTTCTGGCTTTTCAAGACTCCTGGTATTTCAGCTTCGCACATGCGAATTGTTGGCCGATGGGTGAGGACTGGAACGAGCTGGAGCAAGCACTTTCGATGTTTGTTTCGCGTATGGAAGTGTGAGTGACCTCAGCTGATTGTACATGTCCCACAAATTTCAGATTCTCCTAGACTCCTTCAATAAATTTCTTCTGGAGGTTCAGGAGGTACTAAAATGCTCCAAGAACAGCCATTTTGAGATCCTCATTGCTCTTTCAGGCCTATACAGCCAATCCTGAACGCGTTGCCAGCGGAGCCGTTTGCAGTCTCAGTCCTTCTGGAGCAAGGTAACAGCTTCATGCACAGCAATCGTATTTAAAATCATGTAGCCTCACGAACCACCCACTTCAGGTTGGGCAGTCGCGCAGTGGAGCTGACGAGTCTTTTCCGTGAAATGGCGATCGAACCGTGTGGATTTGGAAAAGCTTCAATGAAATAGAAAAACCTTTCAAGTAGAAGCTTGAGATGCAAGATACAAATCATATTAATTCATGATCATTCGACATTCATTTACTGTACTCTCTTCATAACTCACGGATTTGTCCCGAAATTCACGAGGTTTTCCTATGGTTTCTCGGTGGAATTTGTCGTCCAGGTGAAGACCACTCGCGATGGCAAGGCACCGGTGGAGTTGAAACTCTACATCGCATCGGTGCGGACCGCAGGGGAAGCTGGTTGTTTAGGGGATTTGGTGGTTATTATGCTACCCAGTTATGTAGGGACTATAGAAGGATCCCTTATCAACCAACCAGTATAATGGAAAGTAAGAGGTTTTTTTTTCTGTTGGCTCATTTGGCAACACGACATCACGGCAGGTTGTATAAATGATCAACGCCAATGATTCGTTGGAAGATGTGAAAGGGTTTCTGTAAGCCATGGCCATAAATTTCATCAGGTGTCAGGTTCATTGATATTCATGATGCAAATTGATGGAAGATCATGTGCAAGCTTGAGTTGTAGTTTTTCTACGTCTATTATATATTTGACTAATTATTCTATATACGGTGAATCTACATATTCTCCAGTACGAAAGAGTAAATACAAGACGCCACAATAGAAGAACAGATCTTCGACCGACCTGCCTGAAATTCCTTTGAGCATAATTTGTTTGCATTATGTAACGCCTGATCCGAACCTGTGGTATCCAAGTCCAGAAGAGAAGTGTAATTGGAACATATTGGAATCGACCCATGGTGGCATGCAGTGACAACATTGCTGCACAGGTCTCTAGTGTGTACAACATGCCACCTAGAGCAGGTCACTCAGGACATTGCCAGAAGTTTCAAGGACCAAACACAGATTCCGATGTTGATTGGAGAAATTGCTGATTCTGACGACCAATGAGGGAGTGTGCGGGTCTTTTTGGCCTTGAATACCTTGAATCATTGCTTGGAGTACCTAAGTATCATGTCATGGAAATAGGTCTGACAAGGTCAAAATGATTCTAATACTGGCGAAGATGGCACTCATGAAGTGCTAGGTGCAGAAGGATTTGCTGATTCATGGGATTGTTCACAGGTTGTTTGTCACTAAGGATCCGACATTGCTACCTGCTGATCATCATCCAGTGCTTGGTGTGGTAGAGAAGCATTTTTCCACCATTGAGCGAGTTGGGATCTGAGTTGGTTTTAAGCCTTTTAAAGCGTTTAACAAAGTCGTCCAATCCTTAACCCTTTACTTTTGAATATGAATCCAATGCTTCATGGCTCAGGTTTGCGTGCATCACACCCACTATGAGGACGGAAGATTCATTGCTCCAAACATCGCCAAGACTTTTAGTGACCTCTAGGAGCTGATGGAACAAGTGTGCTTAGCATTCAGCGACTTGGCGAAGTTGAAGTGAATCAAATGCAGTTGCGAACATGATTATAAATGGATATATATTTTTTTGATATATCAATCTGTTTAAAACTAAGTTGCTATAGGCATTGGTGTGATAATGATCCTGATAACTGCGATGATCAGGAAGAGGAATAGTGTTGGTTGATGAATGTCAATGAGAATCACGCTGATCGATGAGGATGTTGAAGAGGATAGCCAGTCGAGATGATCATTGATAATGGGGAGCAGAAGCAATGTTTGCGGGTGGATGATGAATGCTGATAGTTGACATGTGGCCATGTGGTAGGTGATTTATGGATATTTATGGTATGATGCGATACATAAAAAGCATAAAATGTATCTTGATGATTTGATGCATTCTATATACTAAAGTCATGGGAGGAACAGTGATTTCTCCAGCCATAAGCTGATTCTGTTGAGGGTGAGGAAGCAAAATCCCAACAAAGATGGAACTTTTTAGTCATCCAAGTTGCTGTCGGGTTTATCATTCCACCATACTGACGGCACACGTTTTTGGCTGTTAAAGGCGGGATATGGATACCCAGGTTACATCCTGGGCTTCTCAAGGGAGTCGGGAACTTAATCACAACAATGACCGAACACCGAACAAGCTGGATAAGACTTCTACGTCGACATGTTTGATCAGATCATGAGCAAAGCTGCATATCTCAAATGGTCTCATTTTTTGAAACAATCCAATGTTGCAAGTTTGTCAGACCATTGAACTCAGTTGCAAGTTACAATGTTGTTGAATATGAGTTCCGTGACAATGGCTGGCATGAACATTCACTCCCAGCATTCGAATTGCCTGGATACAGGTATGCACCAACATCTAAAGTCTTCGTGCCAATGATGAAGTTGATGGCCAGATGCGCTGCTCTGAGATTTTAGTGGTGGCTGTTGCGCGGACTTGTCCAATCCAGGATGGCCCAGCTCATGTATAACTGTATAACTGTATAACCATCCTTTGGACACTCCATCTTTGAGTCTGATTGCTTTGGGTATGCTTGAAGAGAGGGTTGATGGCATCCTGAAGGCAATGGTCAACTTCTCACCACTTGTGGAAGTTTGATCAATCATCACTTTATATACGTTGGCCGACGTGGAACACCATGAACTCGCTAGATATTGAGCAGCAACTGAAGTAGAATGTTGTTCAATGGTCTTTGGTTTCCGAATTCTAATATTATATTCTACATATTATACATATTCTAATATTCTGTATTTGAATTGTATACTTGTATATTATATGTATCTCTATTTATGTATATATACCTTGGAAACCCGAATCCTGGAAAAAAGAACCCAATGATCAAAAGCGGTCAGATTCGAAGCCAGAGATTATCGCAGACAGTGCTTCATTTCCCATCATACATCCGGTTCGAATCATCCAAACCCGGTGGAGCCATACAGTCGCAGATTCCACAATTCCAAGTGTTCCTAGGCTGTGAGCAGCACCCACAACCATACTATATGAGTTTCAACCTCAGACAGGGTCACTTCAAAGAGGAACACTCACGATAAAGAAAGAGAGATCATGATCTAAAGCTTCTTGTTGATGGAATGTTCAGCAACTTCCAAATGATAGTCAAATTGGATGCAGAGATTACCCTCCAGTTTCAGTCACCTAAAATGCATCATGAAGTCAAAAGATATTTCTACCGATTGTAGGATGAAGATGGATGAAGGAAATCTCCGCCTTGCTACTGTAGCAGTTCGAATGATTCAAACATGTCATGAGTCAGTGCATTTTGGAAGGTAAGCATCAGGATAGGATATGCAAGAATATTTGTAGCTTGCCAAATAGTTGGTGAAACTTGCCGGTGTAACACCAAAGCTTGTACTGTATCTTCCTGTCAAGGTCTTGTGAGGTCGGCTATTGGTTTCTTCGCTGGCAACGCAGAGAATCAAATGGATGCTGTGCTGGTAGACCTGACAGGCCATGATGACATTTCAAGTTTGGGAAGATAAGGAAATGTGAGGAATCCCTTGGACCTGACCCTGGGCATCAATCGAACAGGGCAACCTTTTCTGGCGGAAAGTGTTATACGATGATCCATACATGGGTCATAGAGTTAGAAGTGGCCTTGCCTACCTTTGGTCTGGGCTAGCCCATCTATGTATAAGGGGTTTTTACCCTAAAACTTTACATAGACCAAAGGTAGGCAAGGCCTACCTAANCGCCAATCCCCACTGTCCGGAGCCCCTCATTTGTTTTGTTTTGTTTTCTGAAACACTAGTGTTTGTTTGCCGGTAGCAGTTGTCATGCCGTTCTGCACTAGGAGTTGTTTATATAAATATATATATACTGTATACTAGATAACTAGCTAACTAGCTAACTAGGTGGCAGGCGCAGTATTTAGAGTATTTGTGGTAGGTGCAGTGTCTCACGCCTATAAAACAGAACAAAACTCTCGCAAAAAATTTTTCAGCCCCTTTTGAAGCGTCCTTCAAATTTGCAAAGCAAAAGCGCTTATGACCCAAATTTTGCATTATTTTTTGCGATTTCAACTTTGATATTTTGCTCACTGTGCTTGTTGTTTTTTGTTTTTTTCTTTTTTATTTTTTTTGTTGGGGGATTATCTCATGAAAATATATGATATTTTATGTAGTAAAAAATAATCATCTATTGTTGGTCGTTGTTGTCTGATTTTTGTTTTAAATTGTTTTGATGTGTTTGTGATTTCTCGTGTTGTGCCTTTTTGTAGAGTTTGATGTCATACTTACATAATGGACAATGATATATTTTTTTCATATATTCTTGTTGTGCTTCCTTGAGTTTATCCTTATTGTTTTCCCTGTAGTGTTTTTTCCTTTCACTTATCTTATCACGATTAATTTGCTGATATTCCTGCCAGTATGCTTTGTCGTGTTCTTGATTTTTCTGGTGGTTCAGCTTCCTTTGTTCGTTTTTCCTGTCACGGTTTTTGTAATGATATTCTCTAAAATATTCTCGACAATTTCTACAGCATTTGTGTTCATCGCTTTCCTTTTCCCTTTTACATTTGCAACACTTTTGTATATCAACAACTTCCATATCTATATAGTTAAGCGTGTTATTCCCTTAGGTATATACCAAGCTTAACTATGTAAAAATGTTATTTTTTTAAATACCTATTTACAACTACAATTACATCTGTGACAGTAGGGCACTATATTTTCTAATGTATGGGCTTCTTCATTATTTACCCTTTGCGCCGTGAGATTGCTCATTATACCTCCTCTATTAATATCTATAATGAAGCCAACTCCACAGTAGTTACAGCTATTAGTGATGTTTTTCAAAAACCAGTCTGTATTTACATATCCTTCTTTAGGTATTGGTCTCTTGCCCTTCCTGTCTTGTAGTTTGTAGTTTTCAATTTTCCTATTGAAATAGCTCGTTATCAACTTCTGGTTGAAGTCATCACTAGTGTCCTTATTGTATTTAAAAAACTTTACTTTGCTTAAGTCTCGGCACCTCGTTAAGGAAGTCCAAAGCCATTCGGGGTAATTTTTTACTAAAAAATGATTATAATCAAATATTGTAATCTCACTATCCACACTGCAACCTTGCGCAGAGTGAGCAGTGGAACAAGATGCAAAGATAAAAGATGACCTAGCCTTATCTAATGGCAATGGATGGAGCTTTCCATCCTTGACATTTTTCAGTAGTAATCCCTCATCTAAAATTAAAACAATATCATATTGAAAATTTACATTGAAAACATGTTTATCATTGACAGTGTATTCTCGGCATATTAGCCTTTCACCTAGCTCAAACTCTTCAGTCCTATTCTCCATCTCCCTTATTTTAGACGATACATTCTTACAGGTATTGTTTAGAAATGCTATGTTGAAAGGGCTTGATGTGATATCATCAGTGTATCTAAATCCATACTTTTTAACTAACCCATCTACGGATATTTTATTTACAAAGATGTCATGTTTAATGTTATGAAGCTTATCTCTATCCTCATCAGTGTGTAATCTCTTACATTCCTTTAGTAGTATGTGATGCTCAAAGATGTTATCAATAATGCTATCAACATAGGGCTCATAATCCTTTGTATTAGTTATGGGCTGGACACTCTTCAGTTGCTTACAGTCTCCTGTAGCTACTATGATTTTACTATCCTTGTTCTGTTCAACAAAGCGCTTTATTTTCCAATATACACTTAACCCACTAAAATATATCTCATCAAAGACTATCACATCATAATCACTGTAATCAAAGGGTTCTACATAAGCATCACCAAAAGATATACCAAAAAACTTATTTACTGTCATGGCTTCCCCCTCAAACTCCTGTAATAACCTATTAGTAGGACAGACGAAAACAACCTTATGTCCTAGTTCATCCATCCTTTTACATATATAGCTCTTACCTGTTCCGGGCACTGTTCCTCTAATCATTACCTGTTTCTTTTCTACAATCTTCTCTACTATAGTGT